>VWZW01002026.1:283303-297990 GCA_013397115.1 Edolisoma coerulescens
CTCCCTCCTTCCTTCCCTCCTTCCTTCCTTCCTTCCTTCTTTCCCAGCGCCGCCGAAATGTCCCGCTACCTGCGGCCCCCCAACACCTCGCTCTTCGTGCGGAACGTGGCCGACGACACCCGGTGAGTGGGGGCGGAGCGGGGGCTCGCGCAGGCTTTGGCGGGCTCGCTAGGCCGCGGGCGCGGGGTCCCCCCGCAGCCGGGGGAGGGAAGGGGGCGAGCCCGGCCTGCTCCCCTCCTCTGCTTTGCCTTCTCCCTCCCTCCGCTCTCCCTTCTCCCTGCCCTGCCTTCCATTTTCCTCCGCTCCTCGCGATGCTGCTCGTTCCCCGCCTCTCCACGCGGATCCGTTTCCAAACAGCGTCCAGAAAGAACAAAGCTGGGCCGCAACAAAGTGGAACTCCCCGCAGCCGCCTTTGAGTGTGTCCAGCGGGAGATCCAGGCGGGATGTGCCGCCGGGGAGATGCTGGACAGCCGCTGGAGTTTGGAATGCTCCTCTGGAAATGCAGTATTGCTGCTGGATGGGAGAAAATAGAGCATTTGTGCCCAAAATTCCCGGCGTAGCTGGTCCCGTTAGCGTGGGAGCTGCTGCCGGTTCAGGTGGAATGTTGCTGCGGTAATTGTTGTGTACCGGGGCCTCTCAGGACGCTCAGTACGGAGCCGGGGAAGCAATGCTTGTTCTCCGTTATAGTCGTGTTGTACCGAGAGCCCGCAAGGACTAAACGTGTGCGCTGAGAGAACTTCTCGTAGGGAATTAAAAAACCAAAAACTGAGCAGTGCACGGGTTCTTATTTATTCCTTGTATGTTTTTAGTGAACCGCTGGTTTTCCTCATTTCACTTCGGCAGTTTAGTGACAAACACCTTTAGTGATAACAAACACCTTTGGTTTGTTATCAGCTGTGGAACATTTACTGAGCGTTGTTGGCATAGGATGCATTTGTCAGAGCACTCCTGTGGTGTTGTTTCTGTGTAGAATTTGTAGGGAGATCCCTGTGAGGTCTAGTCCTATTAAATGTAACTTTTCCAACTCTGCCTGGGCAGCTTGGACCAAAGCTGTTCAGCAAACAGCAGCAGTGTGGGCACAATGGAATGGATTAAAAACACTGTGATAAATAACTTCAAATTTAGTTTTTATATATTTCCCATGAATTTTTTCATCTTTCCAATAATTTTATTTTACTCTAAGATCAGCTGAGGACGATTACTTGCAAATTCTTTACAGTAATGTGGATCCTGTTGAGGCTTCACCTTAAAGAGTTCTTGGAGGTGTTTTCATTGTGAGATCTCCGTGCTGGTTGTAGCTCCCTTCTGCCAGCACTGACTGTGTGGAGATTTGTTTTCCAACTGATGCGACAGAAATGTAAAAATATAAAAACCAGCAGTAACTCTTACATACCGCCTAAATATGGTACTACATCAATCTTCTCATGCAGGTTTTTGTCCTCAAATGTCACAAAAATAAATGTGAGGAGCTGATGTGAGTAAGAAACCTCTGTTGAGGAGAGGGTGTTGTTCCAGGGGTAGTTGCAGCTGAACAGTTTTGTCTCAGCTCTCTAAAGCCAACTCTTTGGAAAAACTATCCTGAGGGCATGAGTGGCTCCTCACTCGAGATCTGTTCTATTTGATGTGGTTGTAAGTATTGATTATTCTATGGAAATGAGTTTGGGTGACTGGTTTGTTCTCATAATGTTTATTTGGATCTCATAATTGATGTTTGCGTGTTGCAAAATCACTGTCGAGTTACATGAGGTACTTGAATAATAATAATAATTCTTAACAATCCTTTCTTTCACTTTCTGCCAACCTTGGCTGCATTGAATGAACTGATGTGCATCGCTTCTCAGTTTACATTTTTGTTCTAGAGTTATGCTGAAGGCTTGTTTCAAACTGCCAGGGTGTATCCTGAGCATCCTGAGTCTTGAGTGTTCCCGAAATCTCCGTGTGCTGCCAACAGTGAACTGCCCAAACACTTTTTTCCCCCAAAAATATTTTGCTACTTTCATCCTCCACCAAATGCTTCCAAAAAACCAGATGTGGTCGTATTAATTGTAGATTTGATTTTGTTGTATTTTATTTTATTTTGGTGGGTGTTTTTTAACATCTTAACCAGTGAAAAAAACCATATCAGGTGTTTGTGGTGTTCCAGGTCTGAAGACTTGCGCCGTGAGTTTGGGCGTTATGGGCCTATAGTTGATGTTTACGTTCCACTTGACTTCTACACTCGTCGTCCCAGAGGATTTGCCTATGTTCAATATCCTTTCTTCAGATGGCTCATTAGTGAGGGGTGTTGAAGTTTGAAATTCAAGTTTGTGTAAGAGGTAACCAATCTCAATGAAAAAGCAGTTTACTTTTGTGTTGTATCTAATAAGTGTCTTACTTATGTCGTGGTGTTTCGTTATTTTTGAAGATTAACTTCTCTCAATTGTTCTTTGCCTTTTTTGCAAAACTTAAGTCCAGTAATATAAAAGCTTGCTTATGTCACTGAAATTAATACTCTATGATTTAAATGAAAATTTATCTCTGACTCAAAATTGTCTAGCACGTTTTTATTATCACTGGTGTGTAAGTAAAGTTGTGCTTAGCAAAATGTGGCTGCTATTCATTGTTAATTTAACAAATGGAAACTGGAATCACTTGATCAAAATCAGATTGTGTAAAAAATGAGGTGAACTTCTTTCTTTAATATTGTCCCCTAATTTGCTGTCCTCTGTTGTTGCCTCAGAATGTAAAGCTGTACAGTAATGGCGACCCCAAAGAGAAAGCATGAAAGAACCTTTAGAGTAGAGTTCAACAATTAAGGCAAGTAGACAAGCCAAAGACCTCTTAAGGATCAGGCTTGAAGAGAAGGGAGAGTTTGGGAAAAGAAAAAATAAAGAAAAGCTGGAAGAAGGACAAGCCATAATGGGAGACAAAGCTTCGCTTTATCTACAAAAGGGGGAAAAGGTTGTTTTTCAAAGTAAAAGATAAAGCCATCTGTCATTTTTGGCCAAGCATCTCATGACAAGTCCTTCTGACAAGCACTTAAAGAGTTAAAGGTCAAGATGAAGTTGAATGGTGGCCAAGATTAAAGGAGCCATACCTGATGTATCCTACAGAATAACAGTTTTTCTTCTGTCTGTCATGTAAGCAGTAATTTGATGAATTATTCTGGTTTAGTCCATTGACAAAACCTGTAATATTTCTCTTGTGAGTGCTACTGTAACTGTGGTCTGAATGAAATCACATTCGGTCTGGGGTTATTGAGGGAGATGCTGCAACATGGAAGTTTCTCTCCTGCAGAGATGATGCTGCTGAGAAATGAGTGGTCTGGAGGGGAAAGGCAACTCATTTTTTTGGGTCCCAGAAGCTGGAAGTAGGGGTGTAAATTCCAGCATTAAAATGAATGTCTGTCACTGTACCTTGGCCCTGAGGGCCAGTGCAGGGCTCGCAGTGTCTGCTCTTCTCTCACGCTGGGGAAGCTCTGCACACAGGGCTGTGACATGGCATAAGTTAAACTTAAAATCAGTTGTTCAAAAAAAGAAGGAAAGCTTTATTCCAATTCTAAAATTAATAGTTAGTAGTTAATATTTACTGTTGGTATGTTCAACATAATTTAAGAACTAGGGCTTAATTTTAATAAACTCAATGTAGTGGAAAGAACTAAATGACCATTAATAAGTGTATTTTGAGAGAATACCTTTGTTTTCTTTGCATAAGTACAAGTGGGAGAAGAAAAAAATTAAACAGTATCACATAGCAACTGCTTGCTGATGGATAAATTCATGGTCATATTACAAGACTTTAATTTTATTACAGGAGTGCTCAGATAGCTGGTGGTTAATTAAAAAAAAAAATTCCATAGTGTGGAGAGTAGCATGACAAAAAAACTTATAAGAAAATATAGCTGTAAAATGAGAAAATAACTTGAAAATTTTCATTTTTATTTTAAATACCAAATCTGTTAAACTGCTCAAATTCCCAAGTACCTTAACACTCCCCACATTTGAAGATGTCCGTGATGCAGAAGATGCTCTCCATAATTTGGATCGAAAGTGGATTTGTGGTCGGCAAATAGAAATCCAGTTTGCACAGGGGGACCGCAAGAGTAAGTGCCTGGATTTTATCACACCCTGAATTTAGCCTGAATCTCAGCACCACACAACGCTGCACGTGGTGCTAATTGTTGTGATATGTTCTTATTTTATATAAATAGCTTGTGGATGTTCTGCCTTTTATGCAGTAGCTGTTAATGACTCGTTTTAATTATAAATGGATAACTAAGTACAACAGTCACCACAGTCATTCTTTGGAGCTTTCTGTGCAGCTCTGTGTGATTTCCGGGGTTGAGGTAACGTCTTCATTTTCATTTGGCTTCAGGATAAAAGTCAATTTCAAGGTATCTCAATTCAAGGTGGAGCAGAATTCGTATTTTCTGAACAGATAATTGTAAAGAGAACTTAGTCTTTTAAATCTATTATTTGTGTGCATAGTCTTAATTTGCAGGGAGATACAGATTTGTAAACATGGCACAAACCTGTTGGTCTAAACCAGGACTGTAACACTCATGTGATGCCTGGGAATAAAAGTACCTTAAAGGTCTTTAGTTACAGCTCTCAGAGAAACAACCTGACTGTCCAGTTTTCCCTCAAGTACTCACAATTAATTTTAATGGAGTCAATGGAAGTTCTACACTCCGAAGGACAAGTTTCTGCCCTGTGTAGAAACATTGGGATTTCTAATAAGTATCTGAACAAAGTTAACTAAATCCACCTTAGTGTGTTCCAAGCAGCACTTAAAACATAAAAATTGAAGCCATTTAGTACAGAGGGTGTTTGTTACAGTGTGGTTTGTTTAAAATACTTAAGAGCATGTTCTTTGGGTTTGAATTTGATACAAAGAAAGGATAGAGGAAATACAGTGGAAGACTAATAGGTTCATTCATTCTTAATGACTTTAATAAACTAAGCTGCAGAGTGAAAGTGAATTGTTTTACTGGGGGGTTCCTTTTGGAATCAGACTTCTCTTTGTGTGGCATCCACTGAAGCCTCTGTATAAGATGGGCCTTTAATCATTAAAGACAGCTGTGGATCAGGTGTGATGATGGTGCTGTGCAGTCAGGAAAAAGTGTTTAATTAGCTTTCACTCCTTGGATAAATTCAGGAATGTCAGAATGTGTCAGTCATGTGTCTGACCTGCTGTACCAGTTTCCAGCTGGCCTGAAATCACCTTGGCCAGCTCTGTGTTCTGGTTTTATGGAGCATTAGTCCTTTCTGACTGGTTTTGAGGGGATTTACTTGTTTGTTTTGCCTTTTAGATTTATAATGCCCCCAAGGCTGCATTAATTTGTGTCCAGTGGCTAAAGCAGCACAAAATAAGTGGCTCAGAGCAGCCTCTCACCTGTCCCCTTCATAAACAACAAATCACGAACGAGCCTTTCTGCTCAACACCAAATACACGGCTTAGACCTTGAGGGGAAAAAGTAGGGCATCTTTTTCACCTGCAAATATTGCTATTTTTACAGCACCAAACCAAATGAAAGCCAAGGAAGGGAGAAACCTGTACAGTTCTTCTCGTTACGATGACTATGACAGATACAGGCGGTCTCGGAGTCGCAGTTACGAGCGGAGACGGTCGAGGAGTCGCTCCTTTGATTACAGCTATAGAAGATCCTATAGTCCCAGAAAGTAAGTGTGGTGTGTGGGGTTGGCCTCAGCTGCACAGCACAGAGACACCACGCTGACTATTTAATTGTTACAGTTTTGAATAATCTTTTTTTCTGTCGTGGGAGTAAGCGCTGGGAGTTGCGTACCTTGCATGCTGCATCTGATCAGGAATAGTGAATGAAAGGATTCTGTGCTGCATTGGAGAGTAACTAAAAGCAAATGCACAGCTTGAAAAGATAATGTGTTAAGTATTTGTACGTTTACTTAGGGATTTGTCACCGTTTACTCTTTCTGATGTACCTTTTTAGCAGTAGACCTACTGGAAGACCTCGTCGTAGCAGAAGCCATTCGGACAATGATAGGTAAAACACTTTTTACACCCTTTAAATTGCAAACTAGATCACTGTATTCCTTTAACTATAGGTTTTAAAAAAAAAAGTTTCTCCTGCAAAAACGGTAAACAATTTTTAATGTACTAGATGTCTAAGAATAGTGTTTTTACATTCAAATCTCCTCTCTCCCCTTTATTCTGATAGGTTCAAACACCGCAATCGATCTTTTTCAAGATCTAAGTCCAATTCAAGATCACGATCCAAGTCACAGCCCAAGAAAGAAATGAAGGCTAAATCACGGTCTAGGTCTGCATCTCACACCAAATCTAGAGGCACCTCTAAAACAGATTCTAAAACACACTATAAGTCCAGCTCAAGATATGAGAAGGAGTCGAGAAAAAAAGAACCAGCTAGATCCAAATCACAGTCAAGATCACATTCTAGATCTAGGTCAAAATCCAGATCAAGGTCTTGGACTAGTCCCAAGTCCAGTGGCCACTAACAGTGTATCCATGTTGCTTTAGGCATGTAAGATTCATTTACACACAGTTCAGTTTACTTAAATTATCAGGAATATGATGTTGCAACAGTGCTAAAAAATATTTTCTTTGTCAGTTTTCCCTGTAGCCGACAATGGTTAAAATTAAAACAGTGTTGAGAAGCCACAGAGAGAGGGAGAGAGATTGTCCACTTGGTTAAATGTCATGGGCAGCTACTGATTTGGTTGTGGTGTCTCTATGTATATTTTTGTAAAGATTTGCATTTTTAATGCTTAGATATTTGGTGATGACTTGATTGATCGTAACTTGCAACATTGTCCTTTTACAAATGTCACACCCATAGAGAAATTGGTACCAGTTTGTGCTGGACAGTTAAAACCAGCTGTTTAACTGGTTCTTCAACGCTAAACTTTATGAGAAAAAGGAAAACTGGACAGCTGTAGTGCAACACTGGCTGCTGGGAAGTCAGACTGGCAGTTTGTTTCCATGGCTCCAGGGCAGGTTTCAGTGTTCTCCGTGCCCACCAGCACCAGCAGGTTGGCAGATGGAGCTCTGTGGAGAGAGATTTGGGAGATTTCTCTGTACCCTGCTCTCTGGAGAGATGGTACTGACCTTGCATGTACGACATGGGGAGAGAGTTGGTCTTGAAGCTCGCTCAGAGGCTGTGCAGTGTCGTGACCCATCGGGATAGAGGCTTCACTGCCTCTGCCCTGGCTGCTAGTGCTGAAGGTGTGAGGGAAAAACCCACCTCGAAATGGAAAAATCTAAATTCAGATTTCAGCAAACGGCAGAGCAACTAAATATTAGGTTGTGTGTACATTTTATGCAGTTTTTTGTATCTATTCTAAATTTTAGTGAGCAGTTAACCATAAAGTTGCTTAGTTTTCCTGCTGTTAGATACAAGTAGATTGTTTCGAGTTGTGTGTGTACAGTATATAAGAACTAAACTTTTATGCCAATGACTCCTGTGGTTAGTTGGTGTATTCATAGGTATCAAACTGTAGCCATCTCCCTGGGTTACCAGGCTTGCTTTTTACACAGCAAAAAAGCAGTTGGTCAAGCAAGTCTGAATCACTCCTTCCTCAGAATGGATAGTGGTTTGGTTCCAAGATTTCATTTTCCTTCAGAACAAATGTTTGAAGTTGGATATGAACAAGAGCTGCATCTCTAGTTATGTAGTTTATCACTAATACAGTATATTTAGAAAATTGAATGTGAAAAATAACAAACCCAGTGTGTAATCTTACCAGTATTTCTCTAGAAGGCAAGATCCTTTGTTATGGAAATGGCTTTTGGCGTTGTTTTTTTTCCTCTTTACCTTCAAAAGCCACCATCAAACACTTAAGTGTTCCTCGCTGTCTGATGTCTGTAGCATATAAAGACATTGATTTCCAAAAGTTCCTTTTTAGAGAAATGTTTTAGGGTTTGGGTTTAGTGTTTCAGCAGGGCCTTTAAAGAAGAGCAGATGGCTTTGGGATATCGTCAGTGGAACGTGCTTAGGGCTTGATCCTAGAACCTTTGTACATTTGATAGTATTTCTAACTTTTTCTTTACTGTTTGCAGTTAATGTTCATGTTCTGCTATGCAATCATTTATATGCACGTTCCTTTAATTTTGTAGACTTTCCTGGATGTATAGTTTAAAAACAGCAAAAAGTCTATTTAAAACTGTAGCAGTAGCGTGCAGCTCTAGCAGAGGAAAGTTGTGGGATTAAACTTTGTATTTCCTTTCTTATAGAGGCTTCTAAAAAGGTATTTTTATATGTTCTTTTTAACAAATATTGTGTACTACCTTTAAAACATCGATGTTTTGATCAAAATAACTAAAGACCCAGCTTATTTTCTGCTTGCTGTAAATTTAGCAAACATGCTGTAATAAAAAAATGAAGGAAATACTGATCCACTGGAATTATTGTAGCTTTAGAATTTGACTCCAGAGCATGGTTAGGAGTAGAGCTATCCATCCCTTATGGAGTAAAATCCTTACTATGGTATTTCAGTAAAGGCAGGAATTTTTCATGTAGTGTCTGAATAAATGTCACTTCACATTTTTGAAGGGGTACAAGACAAACTGAGAATGCTAACCATAAGTTGTAGTCTAATACATTGAATTTTCTTTGCCATTAACTTTTGTTATTGCTGGATGGACTTGCCCCATAGGTTATAATTCAGTTATTATTAGCCAGGTTATGAAACTACTTAAAAGCAACAGCTGAAGGTTCATACAAAATCAAATGTACAGTATCATCATATCAATTTATAATTGCCATATCAAAACTGGTGCCAGCAATGGTCCTGTGGGAGGTGGCAACAGGGATGGAGCTGCCTCTTGGCACTGGTGTGTGCCCAGCTGGAGGTTCTGCCCTGAAAGACAAAAATCCTCTGTAAAGCACTGAATTGCTTTGATAAACCCACTGTCACCCTTTATAAGTTGAGCTGTGATTATTTCTGCTTCTAACAGCAGAAACCCCCACCATTTTCAGCTGTATAGATATATATAGATACAGTCTTCATGACTAAATCCTGCTCCAAAGGGGTCCTCGTGACTGAGTGGTGGGGAGAGCGTGGCTGTGATCGTGGCAGGGACCTGCAGGGGTTGCTGTGGGTAATGGTGACGCTGCTCCAGCTGGAATTGGAGCTGCAAGGGTGGGAGGAGGGAGGAGGAATCTCGGTGTCCAGGCAGAGGGGCTGATTTGAGAGTGCAGAGTAACAGTAACTATTCCTTAACTGTTGTGTCAGCATGTCCTTATATTGTGTGCCTCAGCATTTATGTATAGCACAGTTTAATTTTTGTTTTGAAAAGCCAGATCATTGCAAGTATAATGTAGTGTCTGCCAGTTCTGATGGTTCTTTCTTTCTCTCCCAGAGGTAGGACTAAACTTTGACTTGACTTGTGTATATGAACAAGCCAGAAAAGCCGAACACAAACCCACGATGTTTCAAGAGTGCATGAATAAAGATGTTGTCCTAGTTCTTGCTCCCATGGAAAAATTGTGAAGAAGCTGTTCTGTGGGCCTTTCAGTTGGGGACGAGTTAGCAGGATGTGGCCAAAAGGGCAGGGAATGTTTATGCATTCATGCAAGTCAAGCCACAGCCCATCTAGATAACATCTCCCTTCCTTGATGCAGGTATCCCAGTCCTGCCCTAAAAAAAGCAGGAGCCTGTCTTGTGCAAGCTTCCTGCAGGTTATGCACAGCTGGAATGCAAGAACATTGCAGGCTACAAAAGATCATGTCTAGGCATCTTTCTTTTGGAGTCTCAAGAATGGTGGGAATTACGTTTTTCTGTGGTAAAACTAGATTTTGTCATTCCTGCAAAATTTGTAGAATTGAAGTAGTGTGTAAAAACAAAAATAATTCTGCTGAAAGTAATGGCTGTGCTCCAAAATATCTGCAGCGAATCGATTGGTGTCAGCAGTCATAGAAGGCTCTATTGGAACTTCTTTTTCACCTAAAGTCCATGCACCCAACTGGTAATTAAAAATCTTCAATTTAGTGGTTAAGTAGCTGGGTGTTTAATTAGGGACTCTGATAGACTGGTCTCTGAAAGCTCAATGTTATCCTTTCTATGTCTTATCAAGATGTTTAATGTACAGTATCATGGTTTTATTCGAAGTGGAATCTTTTGGTTTCAATGTTATTTTGAGCTCTCTGCTTGGACAGAGCTTTTTTTCCTGACTGTTGAGTCTGGGGTGACAGCTCGGGGTGTGCTCAGAGAAGGGCAGTGGAGCCACGCACAGCACTGCTGCTTGGGTCTTGGCAGGGATGGTGCAGCTGAACATTTTGAAGTACAAAGGGATAAAATTGACACATTTTTAGGACATAATCACCCATTAAGAATTGCTGGTTTTCTCCATTTATCTTGTAACTTGCTTAAAAAAGTCTGTAGTCCATTGCTATAATATTTGTCTAAAGATGCTCTTGCTGCTGAGACTATTGTAGGAAGGGAAGACTCTGTACCCTGTAGTGTTTGATCGGAGATGCTGCTGTTTTATTCATCCGCATCCTTTCTTCTTGAGTTTTGTGTTCCATCTGTGCAAATAACCCTGTGAATTGGGAATAAAATGTACAAGTTTTGACTATAACTCGAGAGCACCTTCTGACTTAATTAATCCAGCCGTAGTCTGTGGGAGAGGGAGCCCCAAGCGCTGCTTCCCAGCCTCGCCAGCTTTTGGTTTTGTCAGGAACATTAATTAGTGTTAATTCTCAAGCCCTGTGTTCCCAAACCACTGGAAAGGCCTGAAGGAGAAGGCTGCAGTTAAAAGAAACTTCCCTTGGGAAGGGAGCTGCCAAAATGAGGTCATCCCACTTTTCCATTTCCATCTGAAAACAAAGAGATGCTTTTAGGGGGTAAAAAAAAAAAAAGTTTATTTAAATGTTTTGTTTCCAATTTGTACAAACATCATCAGTAATTGACAATTTGAAATGGAGAATAGATAATTAACTGGGATACAACTCAAGACTCTGATGGAAGTCCAGGTCACAACACAAGTTTAGAGACTGCCAATTCCATGTGATTTGGAGCAATAATTTTGTAAACATTCAGCTCAGCTGCCACTGCATTTGGAATGTACAGAAAGACACCTCCCAACATTTCACAATCTGCAAAAGGCCTGTTCAGATTAAAGCACATTGTTTCAGTAATCCTTGTATTTTGAAAGAACCCTGGCAGCTCCTGTTCCCACAGTCCAGCTGTTCCTGCTGCAGGAGCAGCTGGAGGGTGACAGCACAGGAGCCACCTGCCCTGGCCCTCTGCTCAAGGGATTTTAGCAAAGATTGGGACAAAACGGTGTTTTACAGAGCATTGATGCATTTCAGAAACACAGAATGATTACAATCCTTCAGTTTTATCAAGCACCCAAACCCAGGCATTTGCATTTCTTGTGAAACACTTGATTTGGAACATTTCAGTTTTTTTCATCACTGAACACACACCCCTCCTACACATTCACAACAGGAGGATCTGAAACTCCAGCAGCTTTTTTTTTAAGTTTTTTTTTTCTTTAATTAAAAAAAAAATCTAAATAAGCCTCTTTTGCACTGATTTTACTTTAAAAAAAGAGATTACAACCAAATACAATGTGCATATTCACTGCATGTGAAGTGCAAGGGCACAGCCACAAATGTCTTTTTTTTTTTTAATTTTTTTTTTTTAAACAAAATATCATTTTTTAAAACCAGGCCACGTACTCAACATGGTCATCTTACATTCAGCAGTTTTGTACTAAAAATACTTCTGTGCAGGAAAGCCCAGCAGAAATTTACATATGCTACAATGTTTTACATGTATTTACATGGCTCTGTCTTCCCTGTGAGAACATCTAACATTTGCCCCAAACTATGAATTGTTATTGGGGAACCAATTTTAAGACCAGACTAAAGAACTACTCCACCTTTTTATAAAAACTGATACAAAAATGTGGTTTGGAACTCCTCAGTGCAGTGGGCATACAAAGGATTTTGGGGAGTTTTTTGGCAGTCACCTGGCAATGCAAGGTCTTTAGTTGGCACTCGTGGAGATTCCCGGGAATCACAGCTGGAGAGGCTTTATGGATCTGCCTGAGGAGTTCTTCCACACCCTTTCAGAACATTCCAGATGGGAGTCATGGGTTTGAAACGCTCACCCACCAGTGCAGGAGCTCACAGGGATGGGTGAGAGAATCAGCTGTGCCTCCCTCGTGCCCAGGTGGAGGTTTCTGCTCTGCAGAGTTGTTTTAGCAAATCTTACAGCACTCTGAAAAGCAGCAAATAACCTGACTAAAGTTTTCAGTGCGTTTTCTTTTTTTCAGTTCATGCTGCATTAAGTTAGGTAAAAGCTGGTTTTCTAACAATTCAGAGTCACAATTCCAATTCTGGAACGCAGTCCCATTTATTCTTAAATACAATAAATGGTGACTGCTCAGGATTTGATTGATTTTCAAGGAAATAACTATTTCACAGTGAGGTGAACACAGCACTGAACTTTTGAGGTAAAAGATGAGGGGAATGTAAACTTGCACCCCTCTCCAAGTGACTAACTACATGCAGCAAGAACACCTGGTCCTGCACACCTGTGCAGCTGGAGTTAGGAATAACAATGCTCAAATTTGAAACCCTGTCAATCGAAATCACACGAGTTACATCTCAGGCCTGGACTTTCAGTAAGGTTTTGAGCTGAAATGTCATTATTTCTTTATCAGAAGGTTTAAAAGAAACAGGTACCCAGTGGCTTGGTGGCTTAGGCAGAACACTTGGGGAGGGTGGCTCGCTGAACTTGGCCCCAGCATAGTTCTGGTTGCTCTGAGGGGTGAACAACAGGCTGCGACTGGATAGAGCAGGATTCCAATTGGGATTCTTGGGGAAGTGAACGTTGTTCTTCCCCCCTTTCTGCATGGCCTGCCATGCACCAGGAGAGGAGCTGCATCCGTGGCCTCTTTCCTTCTTCACGTAGGTTTTCATCTGAGAATTCTGATCTTTGTTCTTCTGCCTGTTTTTAAGTTGTTGATGGTTCTTGGTGGTATTTCTAGACTGGGGAACGGGAATGTTGTATCTTTCTCCACCACCCATCTTCAACTTAAATGTCACCTGTAAAAAACAAGAAGAGTCTGGATAAGTCTTCATTACTCTTTTTTTTTTTAAATAAAGTATTTCAGAGAATGTTTAGATTACAAGCAAAGGGACAAAAATCAATCTAACCAAAATTTGCTCTAAACATGCCCCTTCTCTCCTCAGAAAAGGTGTAACTGGAGGAATGGGACTGACAAGACGTTGCTCAGAAAATACAGAGCAAGATTTAATCTGTCAGTACTGAGTGCTGGAGACATTTAAATTCAGCCTGTTAACACCTAAGAACTGGGCAAAGTTTGCACTGATAAAGCCACTCCCTAGACTTCCTGGTAAGTGAGGATTGCTCTGATAAACCCAAATTGAACTGAAAACCCCCTCAAGTGGAACAGATTGTAATTCAACTGCCAAAGCCGACACCCAGACACCAGCACAGCGTACTCAGCACTTTCCTGCCGACTCTCCTGCAATGTATTTCCCTCTCCCGCCCCTTTTTACCTCTCAGTGGTCTTCTCCGATTCCACACTCTCCAACTCTTGCCCCCTTTCTTGTTTCCAAGCCTGAAAGAACAGGTGCTGCCTTGTGCTGGACTCCTTCCTTTGGCTGGGAATAGAAGTTTTCATGGGCTGATCTGCTGTCTTCAGCCAGGGAGCCGAGCCCAACATCGGATTCTCGGCACAGAAGCTCCAAGGGAGAAGTCCTGCTGCAGAAACGAGAAAGAAAGTTTAATTCAGATTAAGGAAACAACTGGTTCAATTTGGGGTGGAAAAAAAGGCAACGGGAAATAATTCAGAGTCAGCTGTGTCTCTTTATTTGTTAAAGATGACAACACGCTACAAACAAAACCCCAAAACCCCACCCAAAAAGACACAGCATTATTTGTTCTCTCTACTTATATAAAGTTCACCATCAGACTTAGCATTTCCCAAGCAACAACATCTTTCTCATGCTCTGTCTTAAAAAGCATTTTAATAGGCTATCAAGAACTTTATCCCTTTGGTTTTAGTAGGGAAAAAGTAAAATACAATAGAAAATACTCTGGGAACTGGGTCCAACACAGAACTGCCCAGTGTCCAAACCCTTCCCCAGCCATCGCAGAGCTCCATTTGTCATCTGTCAGCGGTTTCTTTCACCTTCGTTAGCCAAGTAATTCCTTAATAACTCTTACGCTAATTTCCTGTTTTGCTCATGGCTCGTCTTTTCCTGAGATCTCTAAGATTTTCACCTCGACGCACTCCAGTCTTTTCAGCTCCTTTCACTCTCCAAACTCAAGAGCCCCCTGCCCATCCCTCCCACAGCTCCAGAGGAGCCGCCCATCTCCATTTCCAGCTTCCGCCTTGTTTGGACTGAAACCAAAAGCCGAGATAACGTCACCGGCCCCGGCCCAGCTGCTCCCGTCGACCGGAGCTTCTTCACCTCCGAACTTTCTCCCTTCTTCTCTCACCGACACCCGGGGGAAACCGGGACCCCCCCGTCCCCCTTCCCCAACAACGGAGCACAACATGGCGGCGGCCGCGCCCGGCCCTTCCCGCACCGCTCCGCCCTTACCGACTTCTATCCGCTCCGCTCGCCCACGAGCACGGACACACACACGGCCCTTCAGGAACCGACCCCGCGCTGCTCCGCCGTCACCGTCCGACCCCCGCCCCCAGAGCTCCCTCCGCTCCGCTCCGCA
>VWZW01002026.1:298424-320055 GCA_013397115.1 Edolisoma coerulescens
GACACCCACCCGGCCCTTCAGGAACCGACCCCGCGCTGCTCCGCCGTCACCGTCCGACCCCCGCCCCCACAGCTCCCTCCGCTCCGCTCCGCACCGCCCCTCGCTCTCCCTCACAAAATGGCGGCCGCGTCCTGCGCTGTTTAACACCCTCTCCCTCCTCCCCCCTCCGCAGGGCCGCGCGGCCGCAGCCAATGGGAGCGCGCCTCTCGCCCGCTCCGCCAATGNAAAATGGAAAAACGCACAAAACACCCGGCTGTGCGAGGGGCGTCGAGAGAGGGGATTCGGCGAACAAAGAGTAAAATCCAGCCCCCTCAGAGATCCCCGCAGCGTTCTGATGTCAAATGGAGGGTCTTGGGTTTGTTGAGCCCCTTCCCCACGCCTGCATTTAGTTAAACTATTTAATGTTTAAAGTATTAAAATAACGTAGAGAGATGTTACAGGTCAAAATACAGGGAAAAGCTTCCCCAGGTTTAAACCAACACTGCGGGTACAAGGAGCCTGTGGCAGTGGCTGCAGTTTGTGTTTATATTCACATTCTCTTATTCTGCCTCAAAGGATCATTTGGAAGAAAAAACCCACAAGATTTGGCCTTTACCGTGTGTAGGATGAATGAAAATTAGGTATACATAGGAAATTTGCACATGTGAGAGTGTACCGAGGGGCCGGTCGAGCGCTGTATACCACATTAAAGGCCAAAAAAGGGAAGTTTCAAAGAAAATGGAAAAGAACGAGTTCAGTTCCAACCCCACCAAGTCAGGGCAGTACTTAAAAAGAACACATGACCATTCAGAGTTTTTATTTTGAGGTACAGACCCTGGGTTCATTGAGTTACCCTGTATTTTTAGCTGCAGAAGGGGAAAATTATGCATTCCTGCTTTATCCCTAAAACATTTAAAACAAAACTGTTTCCTTACTGATGTTACAGGGCTGTGACCCATTCCAGGACAAGGTAAAGACTCCAAAAAGAAGTTTGTATTCATCATGCAGTTATTAAAAAAGCCAGCGTATGTTTTAATACACAAGATGTGTTGACATACCCGAGCCCAGACCTTTGTTCCTATTCTTTATTGTATGTTTGCACAAAGCAAGCTGAAATTAATTTGTTTTCCTCCCTTTGCTTTGGATTTCTTGGCACAATGTTATGGCTGAGGTCCTTCCAGCAGCTTTTTGTCTTTAGATGGAAGACAGCAGTATCTGCTGTAAGCCTTGAAATGCCACTAATTAATAAACAACTCTCCTATAATGCACATCAGCAGATTTTTTGCTTTGTTTGTATCTCTAGCGTGTTTATTTCTGCTAGAACACAATCTCACCCCAGTGTGTGGATGTTTTCAAGCCAGGACATGTCAGTGGGATTAAGAAACAGCATTTTGCAGGCTGCGGATGTGCTCTCCTGTCTGGGGAGCACAACAGCGTGTACTTTTTAATTCAGATGGAGGATGACACAAGGTCTGGCTGGTTTTCCTCACTACCTTTGAGAGAATTAAAAAAACCCATCTTGTCTTTCTGCAGCTGGTTTTGGGGTCAGGCTGACACATTTAGCCTGGGGGAGCAGGAAATGTCAGTGATAAGCCAGTCCTGCATTTGTGCAAGAACTGTTCCACTGAAACAAGTTGAGTCATTTGGAGGCCGAGCGGGAACACGAGGGGTATTTTTTAAATCAAAAGGACAAATACACAGCAAAGTCCAGCTTGCAAAGTTCTCAGCGTTTCACCCTTCAGCTGTTAAAGCCCTGGGCTGGTTCCCTCTCCTGCAGTGTCAGAAAAGGAGATGTTCCCAGAGCCGTGGTAACCCCAACACAGACAGAAGCTCTCGAGTTCCTGCCGTGTCCTGAAGACACAGCACTGCCTGAATCCTGAGGTTCTGTCTCAATCCTTTATCACCATCCCAGATTCCTTCAGGAGGAGCTACTTCACTCCTTCAAATCATGATTTTTTAAACCCTCTTCATTTTCAAAGGTCTCGACGTAAGATTTTTGACTCCTAAGCCTGTGACACTACATCGACCTCAGTTCCTAATGGGGTATTTTAGCTGCCTCCAGGATCGTGTTGTGCCCACCCTTCACGTCCTGCAGCCCTCCGGGTGCTACAGACCCAGTTCCAGAGGCAGAGCCCCCAAACGCTGCTGGAACAGGACAGTGCTTCCAAACCTGCCCTGCTGTGACACAGACTCGGTGACCTCAGCTCCACTACACCCTCTCATAACCTGCACACAGCATGCACAGGGCTTTCCTATTGTGCAAGTGTCTGCTCTGTCTGGATCATTCCACTTCCTCCAGGTAGCCCAGAGATGACTGCAATAAATCCCGACTTTCCTCATGTTCCCAGGGAGCTGCATTACCCAAATCCTGGCCAGCTCCCCACCACGCTTCTGCTGCCACAGTGACAGCACCTCCAGGTTTTCCCCAGCCACCTTTATTTTTCACTCAGCACCTCCACTCCCTCTCACAACAAACATTAATCCAGCCCAGGGAAGCAGCTCCATCTGTGCTGGCACTGCCACAACCAGCAAGTCCCAGTGAAGACAAAGCCTCCAGAGCTTCATTAGCCCCAAATTAAGATGCTTCCAGCTGTGGCTGAGATGGATCTCACCGCACACGTGCTCCTGCTGGAGCGTTGCAGTGGAACTGCTCACCATGGATGCTGCAGGAAGTCAGCAGCACGGATGACTCATTTGTTAAATCAATAGTGAACCATTGCCCCAGTTTTATTTCGCAGTGACGAGTTTCCGGCAGTGGGTGACTTTCAGTAAATCCAAGATGTTTACTTTTCGTGGCTCCAAGAGCCCCATGACACACTTGAAACTCGTTGGACGTTTCCACCTGAGCCAAACATTAACCAGATTGTTAATCTAAGTTTCCTCACGAGGGAAACGTGTCAGCTTGTGTTTTCTTTAAAATCTGCACTGAGTATACAGTAATGTTTAGAATATCCTTTATTCTGCCTGGCAGAGGACCCGTGTTCATCAAATGAAGCTCAGGAAATTCACAGCAGTGAGCTCCAGGAACTGAGCAGACATTTGAGCCTCTGCAGGGTAAATAGAGAAGAGGCTCAAGAACCCAAACAATGCAATAAAACTACGCACTTTAATCGCTTAAATCTCCTTATAAATATATTGATATAAGCTGTAGACATGAATTAAGTTGGTGTCCACCAGCACCTGAGTTACATCAGCTCCACAACACAAGTTTCCTCCTCTGCCCTGCTGGAGCCAAGGAGTGTTTGTGAGTGTGAGATCACATCCAGCACTGCATGTGTGTGTGTAGGTGTGCACAGCACCCAGCACCAGGAGTAAAACCACCCGGACACCACCAGATCAGTTATCCAAACCCTGAGCCCGAGGGCCTGGGGGAGTTTAAAGGGCTTGTGCTGAAGCAGCTTTGTCGCAGCTGACAGCCCCACTCTGCAAAACAAACCCATCCAGACACGACTCCCGAGTCACACCCTGTTTTCTGCCTCAACAGCTCCCCGTTCGATCCCGCACCGGCTCTGAGTCACCAAACCCTGCAGCAACCTTCAGCACATTTAAATCAATATGCCTGGTTCACGTCCTGTCAACGTTTTCTGAGCCCTCCTCTCTCCACAAGAGCAGCACAGCTGTTTCTGCAGCAGGCCAGGGCACAGGAGAACCCCTCGGACAAGCCCTGTTTGCTCACAGCAGCCGTGCTAGACACGGCAGTAAATCCAGGGTTCTTCTCTGAGCATTTTCTCTAGGAGGGCAGAAAAGAGTCACTCACTGTGGCTCTCTGAGTCACACCTTACCAAGGTGAGCAGTGCCCCCGCCCTCAGCCCCATCTGCACCACCCAGTTTTCAAATTCAGCCCCAGCAAGCACAACAGAGAAAGAGAAGCAAGTCCCTGTCCTCCCACTGAGCACACACCCTTCCTGCAGGGGCTGGTGTCTGAGTGTCCCATCACATGCTCTGTGTCCCAACACCGCCCCAGGGCTCTTCACTGCTCTGGAGACAGAGACAACACCACTGCTGAGCAACACCGGGCTCACAGCCCCTTTCCCCACTGCCTGCACAGCATTTCTTTGACCCTGGGTATGGGGGTGTTCCCAAAGCGGGGTTATTCCCATCTGGACTGGCTGCAGCTGATGCCAGGGGGAAAATTCCAAGCTGAACAAAAAGCCTTTACATTACAGCAATCAGCTGTAATGGTTTTCCTTTAGGCTGGCAGGACAATTTTTGTTATAAATCAGAGTCAAATTAAAAGCTTCTAACTATGCTGCCACAATAATATTTCTTTGCTATAACATTCCTGTGACACAACAGTTCTCTCTGCAGACAGAGGAAACTTGGGTCCATATTTCAGAGGCTGCTGCTGGACGTGAAACTGTGTCAGAGCAGGGAATAATTTGGGGCTGGGTGCTGCTTTTGGAACTCAGCACCAATATAAAGTATCTTTCTGTTTCTCACTGTCTCTTTACAGTCTCGTACCTGTTCCTGCAAAGGAAAATTTCTCATTTCCCGAATGGAAGAATTCGGGAACCCCCTTTTCCCGGCCGGGGGCCAGGACGAAGCGCTGAGTTCCCAGTTCTGCCTCTTTCTCCAGCCTCCGCCGGCCGCTGCCGCCGCGAGTGCCGCGGATCTCCCTGGAGAGGGCACCCGAGCATCGCCGAGCTCCGGCGGCTGCTGGGAAAGCCCTGAGCCGCAAACCGTGGTAAAGGGGAAGGAGGCAAAGCAGGATTTGGAGAGCACGGGGTGTAACCTCTCGTGATTCCACCGAATGAGGGAACTGGGATCCCAGCAGGAGGGAAAGTTGAGTTCCCAGCTGAAGAATGGGGTTCCCGGTGCTGGGATGGGGCTGTGGGGTGGTTCTGTGGGTGGCAGAGCGGGGTACGGTGCGTCCAAGGGCTAAGGATCACATCTTTCCCTTGCTTCCAAGGCTCCCCACTACAGCCTGTATGGTCAATATCCAGCCATAATGTGGCCAGTTCCTTTGGGATTCGGGGTGAACTTGCCTCTCCCCACTGACACGGTGTCACCCGGCAGCTGTCCCCGCTCTTCAGCAGCACCAGCACAACCCAGCCCCGGGCAGCTGCTGCCCAGCCGAGGGGGCAAGTGGTTACTGGAGGAAGGATGGATGAGAAGAGGTACAGCAGCGACCACAGCCTCTGCAAGCCTGGGTCCTTCCTGACTACGGGGATTGTGTAACTGAAGGCCTTAAGCCATTTCCCTTCCACTTGCAGAGAGAAAAGCACCTTGTTCCTCTGGCATTAGCTGACTGTGTACAGAGAGATTCAGGGGCACGGGTGAGGTTCGTGCTGCTCAGGGAGCTGCAGGCACAGACAGCAGATTTTGGAGCTTGCCCTTAGACCTGCACACAGCCAGGTACATCCAGATCTTCCCACATCTGCCTCAGCTTTTTTCCTCCCCATCTTTTCCCACGTCCCCAGAGGAATCAAGAGGAGAACCTGAATGTCTCTTGCTTCAAACTCTGCAGTTACATGGAGACATGAGAGGGACTGTCAGGATTATTTCAGCTAGCTGGAGGGTTTGGGCGGTTGTAGATGTGGCACAAGCAGGCAGCAGAACACAACACCCAGAGGAGAAGTGAGGAAGGAAAAGAAAACCCGACACACATTCTCCGAAAGAATGTGATAGAGAGCAAGGAAGCAGAGGAAGGATTCACACTGATGGATTTCCAACCCAGGGGAATAAACCAGAATGGTTCAACAAACCCAGACAAAACCAGAAGTGCCGTGAGAGGAGAGGGAAGCAGGCACTGTCCGCAGCTGCACGAATTGCCCTGAGAGCCGGAGGGATGGGAAGCCCCAGAGCATCTGTGGGGAGGTGAGTGGTTTGTGTTTGCTGACCCACAGCACCCTGCAGCCCAGGGTCCTTTTTTCACACTGGAACACATCATCCCTGAGAGCCCTCGGTGCTCACACAAGGCAGGCTGGGGAGACTCTGCTGCACGGGGAGATTCCTGGGATTAACCATCAGCTATTCGGGATAAACTGCACGGCAATGTGTAACAGAGGGTGGGAAAATTGGTTTTTAGGATGAATTCTTTCTTAAGGAGAAGGTGAAAGGTAAGTGCTTCATAGCAGGCTGCGGGTTAACTCTTTACAGCTGATTTTGGGAATTGTTCATGTTGGATCAGTTCATCAGGAGCTGAAGTGACAGGACAAGGGGGAATGGATTCCAAGAAATTCCCTGTGAGGGTGGTGAGACCCTCTGAGGTTGCCCAGAGCAGCTGTGGCTACCCCTGGATCCCTGGAAGCGTCCAAGGCCAGGCTGGACGGGGTTTGAAGCAGCCTGGGACAGTGGAAGGATGGAACTGGATGGGCTTTAAGGTCCTTCCAACCCGAACCATTCCTTGATTCTCCGTGTCAGAGGTATTTCCAAATGTCTCGTGGGGATGTGATGCTGAGTTCAGTGTTTCGATGGTTTTGGTGGAGTGAGAGCAGCTGTTCTGCCCTGCTTTGTACCCAAACTGGCACTTGCAGCTGCTCTGCACCCACCCCATCCTGGGTTTCAAACACTGTCCCCTCAGGCAGTCACACATGGGCAGAGCTGGACTCTGATAATAAATAATCAAATAATCTTCAGTGTGACATTTGAGGCAGACGGGTCTGACATCAGGGAGGGAATCTCACTCCGTGGTATTTAATGTGGTCAGCAGGACAAAGCAGGGTGAACAGCTAATTCCAAAATAATGGGAAAACTTCTGCAACTGGAACAAGAAATCACGTATAAACTAAAATGTTTGTAAAGCAAAAGATACTTTGCTTTTTCAGCAAGTGAAATTTGCAAGCATTAGTGACAATTTTTGCATAAATCACCGCACATGTTCATAGTAGGTGATCATTTAAGACATTTTCTTATATTGTAAAGCTCAAAACTCTCAGATATTCTGAACATGAAATATTCAAGACCAGCACTTTCAGAGTGCTGCAGGCACAATGCACTGGGTGATTGCAGCAGGAAAATTTAATTTTACATCATCTAAGCAACTGGTATGTAACTTTTTAATCAGCAGGATGCTGTGATGGCTCTGTGAATGCAGAACCCATCCCAAGTGGAAGCAGGAGTGGTGCTGCTGCGTGCGAGGCACTGCGAGCCCGACAGCTGGAATCCATCGCAGCGAGGCACTGAGAAGGAAAATGACTTTTTCATTTGTAAATTTAATTTCCCCCGAAGCCAGTTGGAGTTATTAGGCTGGAGTGAGTGGGCTCGCAGCAGATCTAATGGGAGGGGAGTTTTCTCTGCTGCTCTGGGCAGACTTTGCAGTCAGTGGGGCTGTATCAGGAATATGCTGCATTCCCAAATATCTCATCTGGATTCTGTTCCTAATAACTCACCCCTCGTTCATTCACCGTGCTGTTTCCTGGGGCTCTGCTCTTGTTGCTGGGGGGGTTCTCTATTGCAAGGACACGTTATTTTGGCAAAATATTCCCTACCCTGGGCCTTCCTGCTGGCAGGAGATGCTGTGCTGTGATCAGAGTTAATCCTGTGCAGAAGCCCAGGGAATCTCAGCTCAGCTGCTGCTCTTCCAGGGAACCAGTCCCTCTGTGCCACAGCCCCTGGATCTAAAGGAGGGCCAGAAGCCACTTGGCTCTTTCTTGTTGAGCTGAGCTGTCAGCCCGTGGGACCAGGACTCCCTGGGCTCATCAGGCTGGTTGTGGGGAGATGCACAGCCATGCCTGGGGCTGGAATTCCCAGGGAGGTGGAGATGCTGCTCCTGGAAAGGGGGTTTCCACCCTGGAAGTGGGACTTGCCCCATGGAGGATGCAGCAGGTCAGCTCTCCCCCAGAAAGCAGATAAGGGTGGCACTTTTCCCAGGAGCTAAGCCAGGCAGGAGGCAGAGGGCACGGACAAACAAATCCAGGGGCCCATCTGACAAGAGGAAAATGTCCCCTGGGCAGGAAAAAGCAGCTTTGTGGCCAAAAAAAGAAAAAAAGGGGGACAGGCAGTGCAAGGAGAGGGTCTCTTGGCACTGCCTGTGTTTTCATGCTCATGCAGAAGAGACCTTGTGCTGGAGCAAAGCCCTGTGCTTTCCCTCATGGACACAGAAGGAGTAAAGAGATCTGTCCTTGTCACTCAGCCTGAGACAGAACAGATGTGGGAAGGGAAGGTCGGGGCTGGCTGATTGCTGTGAGCCCAGCACAGCGTTTAGAACCTGAGGCTTATCTGAGTTTTTTTAACTCAGTGGTGAGAGCTGGGCCAGGACAGGCAGTGCAGGAGTTATTTTAACATCATAAGCAGATTCTCTCCCCAAGCAACATAACATCAGGGATGGCATTTTGCTGCCTTCACTCCCTTGCCTGGTGTTCAGTGGTTTCTAGGCTCCTAAGGATGTCAGTTGGATATTGCACAACTGCAGGTTTGGGGATTTATGATGGTCCTGGGAATGCTGGCTGCAGGTAATGGATGCCAAGGTGATGCCAGAGGCTGCTTAATGAAGAGATGTCTTGGTTTGGATGCTGGGGTTTGGCCGGGGAGGTTTGGAGACTCAAGGCAGTTGCTGCTCCAGTGGTCCCTGGTGAGCCCTGCTATATGAAAAGTCCATCTGTCTGCTAAATCCATCTCTCTCCAGAGGGAGGGATGTTGTCAGCTTTAATAAGAGCAGTTGGTAATTCCTGCTGCCTGTGTGGAGTTCCTGTGAAGGGCTGCAGGAAACAAAAGCTCTGAAATCCAATGGCAACATCCTGGTCCTGTGTAAGACCATGTCTTACCCCGTGCCAGAGCCTGATGTAAGGGCAGAGCAGCTTGCTGCAGCACTCAGCCACATGTCAGCCCAAAATCCAGGACTCCTCCAGCCTGGAATGCCAAGAAATCTCAGCATTGCCCTGCTCTGCCTGTAACACGCACTGAACTCCCTGCAGCCACCGATGTTCCCAGCCCCGACAGGCAGCAGGAGTGAAATGTGGGGCTCAGTTCTCAGCGCTGCTGCTTCCCTCTTGTGGTGAGGAACCGGCCTGGGAGATCTGGTACAGCCAGGGTGCCCCTGGGCTGTGGTAAATGGGTCTCAGCCAAACAACCAGTGGGACAGAGCGTGGGAAAGCGTGAAAGCTGGCTCCAGCATTTGGGCTGTGGACCTGAAAGCAGCTCTCTGTGGGCTGATCTCAATTTGCTTGCTTCCCTCTAAAGGGAGGGAAGTGTCTGGGTTCAATTTATTGCTTGTTAAGTCCTCTTCACCTGCACCTTTTTCAGAGCATCCGAAGAAGTGCAGAAGGAAGCAGAAGGCTCTCTGTGAGCTCCCAGCTCCAGGTGACCACCATGGATACTTGTAGGATACCTGAAAACGCCTCCAAGTGCAGCGGGAACACCATGGAGTGCTTCATGGTGCTCAGCACGCAGGCACAGAAGATAAGCATTGGCATCCTGTGCGGCCTCTTTGGGACAATGTGTGTTTTTGAGAACTCCTTGGTGCTCTACCTGATTTTCTCTTCCCCCGGGATCAGGAAAAAGCCTTCCTACCTCTTCATCGGCAGCCTGGCCCTGGCTGACATCCTGGCCAGCATCATCTTTGTCTGCAGTTTCGTTAACTTCCACGTGTTTAACGAAGCTGGCTTCTCCAAGGAGGTGTTCCTGCTGCAGCTGGGAGGGGTGAACACGGCCTTCTCCGCCTCCCTCAGCAGCCTGCTGCTCACAGCCCTGGACCGCTACATCTCCATCAGCCGGCCCTCGGAGTACAAGCTCCTGATGACCAGGAAAAGAGCCTGGACAGCGCTGGGAGTGCTCTGGGTGACCTGTGCCACCATCGCTTACCTGCCCCTGCTGGGCTGGAACTGCTGCGTGCTGGATTCCGCCTGCTCCGAGCTGTTCCCCTTCGTGGATGACAATTACCTGTCGGGCTGGATCTGCTTCACCGTGGTCCTGCTGGGCTGCATCGTCTACGCCTACGCCCACGTGCTCTGGAGGGCTCGCCAGCACGTGGCCTACATGGAGAAGCACCAGGCACAGGGAGGGAAGCAAAACACCCGCATGAGGATGGACGTGATGCTGGCCAAGACCCTCGGCATGGTGCTGGCCGTCCTCACGCTCTGCTGGTCCCCCGTGCTCGTGCTCATGATCTACAGCATCTTCGCCAGGCTGAGCGCCCGCCTGCGCAAGGTGTTCGCCTTCTGCAGCACCCTCTGCCTGCTCAACTCCATGGTGAACCCCATTATTTACGCCCTGCGGAGCAAGGAGCTGTTCTCCTCCCTGAGGAGGGTGTTCTCCCACTTCAGGAGGCAGCTGAAGGCCTCTGAGGAGAGCCCAGAAGCAGAGAGCACCCACAGGTCCTCCGTGATAGAGACCGTCTGCGAGGGCACGCACATGATGTAGGGAGGCACCTGTGGAGAATCCGTGCACTCGGGCTGGAAGGAACAGCCTGGATCACTTTTCTTGTTCTTTTCTCTTCTGATGGGAGCTTAGGGATCTGCTGTGATATGGAGACAGCTCCTGCTGATGTCACCCTTCGATGCTGGGACATAAAGTGCACAGACTTTGCTCTCAGGCAAGGCTGGGATTGTTGGAGTGTCCTCTGCAGGGCCAGGAGCTGGAATGGATGATCCTTGTGGGTCCCTTCCAACTCAGGATATTCCATGGTTCTGTGATTCTATAACCTCCCACCAGGGGAGGTTCAGGCTGGACATCAGCAGGAATTTCTTCATGGAAAGGGTGGTCAGGCTTTGGAAGGGGCTGCCCAGGGAGGTTTGGAGTCCCCATCCCTGGAGGTGTCCAGGGAAGGCCTGGACATGGCACTCAGTGCCCAGGTGGGGATTGGGCACAGCTTGGACTCGGTCTGGGAGGCCTTTTCCAACCTCAAAGGAACTTTCTCACTGTGGCTTAAGGACGTGGCCAGAGCTGGGGCAGACCGGACCTTGCAGACAGCACATTTCTTCCAGCAGATTTCAGGAGAGCTGACCTAACCACGCCAAGCGTTTGTTGGATGTTATGTGATTAAACATTTAAGCCATTTTCCAGGTTTTTCTTCCTTTTCTTTCCTGGTGTACAAAGTCCTCCAGGTGACAAGTTGAAGCCCAGAGTGGGGCAGATACTTTGAGCACGAGGAAGTTTTTTTGCAAATTACACAAAAGCAGCACTTTTAGCTGAATGGACAGTGAGGTGGGACAGAGCCCTTCACCAGTGACCTGGAGCAGCCGGGCTCCTGCCAGCTCCCAAAATGCCAGGACACGGCCACGAGGCCCTTGCACTCTGCCCTGTGTCCCAGAGGATGCACCCAGCTCTCCCGGAGGCTTTGGGAGCCCTGTCCCAGCCCTGTCCTGGCTGCACAGGAGGGTCTGGAGAAGGGGAGGCTGAGGGGAGACTTATCAATGCCTGCAGCTCCTCCCGAGGGCACTGAGGGGCAGCTCCAATCTCTGTGACCCTGGGCAGGATCCAAGGGAATGCCTGGAGCTGTGCCGGGGGAGGTTTAGGGTGGATTTCAGGGAAAGGCTCTTCCCCCAGAGCGTGCTGGGCACTGCCCCGGCTCCCCAGGGAATGGTCCCGGCCCCGAGGCTGCCAGAGCTCCAGGAGGGTTTGCCAGCGCTGCCGGGGATGCCCGGGGTGGGGTTGTTGGGGGTGGACGCGGTGAGCCTCCATCGCTCCCCGCCGGGACGTTCCCGTTCCCCGCGGGCAGCGCTCGGGCCGCAGCCTCGAACCCGCGGTGCGCGGGGAGGCGCGGCGGCCGTGACGTCACGCGGCGATGGCGGCGCTGGCGCTGCCTGGACGCGCGGCCGCTGCCGGCCTGGTTCGACCGCGCCAAGGTGGGGGTGTTCGTGCACTGGGGGGTGTTCTCCGTGCCGGCCTGGGGCTCCGAGTGGTTCTGGTGGCACTGGCAGGGCCAGCACGATGCCGCCTACGAGCGCTTCGTGCGCCGCCGCTTCCCGCCCGGCACCACCTACGCCGCCTTCGCGCCCCAGTTCACCGCCCACGACTTCCAGCCCCGCCAGTGGGCACAGCTCTTCCAGCGGGCCGGGGCCAGGTCAGCGCCGGGGATGGCCGGAGCTGGGGTCCCTCAGGGCGTGGGGGGGTCCCTGAGGGGATGAGTGCCATGGCCGGGGCTCCCTGAGGGGATGGAAAGGCACCTGAGGGGATGGAAAGGCCCCTGAGGGGATGAGTGCCATGGCCGGGGCTCCCTGAGGGGATGAGTGCCATGGCCGGGGCTCCCTGAGGGGATGGAAAGGCACCTGAGGGGATGGAAAGGCCCCTGAGGGGATGAGTGCCATGGCCGGGGCTCCCTGAGGGAGATGAGTGCCATGGCCGGGGCTCCGTGAGGGGATGGAAAGGCTTGGGGGCTATTCCCAAGAGGATGCAGGGGTCTCTGAGGGGATGGAAGGGGCAAGGCTGGGGATCCCTGAGGGATTGGGGGTCCCTGAGCAGAGGTGCAGATCCCTGAGGGGTCATGCCCAGGGTGCTGAGGAGATGACAGGTCTTGCTTCTACCTGGGTATTGATTGTTCATTCTTTTCCAGCATTAAAATCCACTATAAACCTCTGTTATTCTTGTGTTTGCTTCTAAATGTTAAGGATAGTGACAGAGGGCTCTTCACAGTGTGGTTATCCAGTGCCTTGCTGTTTTAGTGGCTGGGTTTGCAGTGAGGCTGGGAAATATCTCAGCTGTTCTTTTGCCATCCCAACCAAGTCCTTCTTTCCCCCTCAGGTACGTGGTCCTGACCACCAAGCACCACGAGGGCTTCACCAACTGGGGGTCGCCGGTGTCCTGGAACTGGAATTCTGTGGATATGGGGCCCCACCGAGACCTGGTGGGAGAGCTGGGAGAAGCCCTGAGGGAGAGGTACGGCCCTGCCAGAGCAGTGAATCCTCCTGGCTGTGCTTGACAAACAGCAGGAAACCCCCGAGTTCAATGTGAAAAATGGAGTGCTTGCAATTAATGAAAAATAATAATGCCAGTAATTTCATTTCCACTGCTTCTTAATCCCCACTGAAGCCTGTTTTTTCCCTCTGTGTTTTGTCCTTCAGCAACCTCCGTTATGGGCTGTATCACTCCCTGATGGAGTGGTTTAACCCTCTCTACCTCGCTGACAAACAAAGTGGCTTCAAGACCCAGAGCTTCGTTTTAAAGAAGACGATGCCAGAACTTTATGACCTTGTCTTAAAGTAAGAGCCATGGCCAGTTCAGAATCACCAGCATTTCCTGGTTTCAGTTCTCTAGAGAAAGATGCAAAGTGGGTGGAAAGAAGAGAAATGTTAATTTTTTGCTGAGGCAGATTCTCTTTGCTAAGCAGTAACGATTTGTGGTAATTAGAAAAGGGCTTCACTTTTGCCCTGGGGAAGGTCTAATCTGTAGAATGAGGCAGGGACAAATTTTTCCTGCAAAAGCAATTCCCTTTAATCCTGCTTTTGTGCAGGGTGGCTGGAAGTGGAGCGAGCTGCTCAGTATTTACTAGAATAGAAGAGGGATTTCACTGTGAATTTGCATCCTTGCCTTGCTTCCCCTTGCTGACAAAAATACAAGGCTTGGGCTTGTGGGTCGTTATCCCAGCTCAAGAACGTGCCTCATAATTGCATTTGAGGTGCCAAATTCTGGGGTTTTTTGGAAGAACTGCACCCTCTCTTGAGCTGTGGATCAGCACCTTGTTCTTTGCTGCTGCAAGGACCTCACTTAGGCTTTGTGGGAAGCAGAAAATGGAGCAAAAACCTCCCAGTGATGTCAGGCAGTGGGAAGGGGAAGTGAAACAATTCCACACCCAAGAAACACAGCGTGGCAGGGGCCAATAAGCCATTTTGAAACAACGTCCATCTCTCTTAGATACAAACCAGATCTGATTTGGTCGGATGGAGACTGGGAAGCTCCAGATTCCTACTGGAATTCCACCTCTTTCCTTGCCTGGCTCTATAACGACAGCCCCGTCAAGGTACTGGAGCCTGCTGTCCCCCGTGGCATTGGGTGGGAGTGGAAGGTCAGGCAGCTGTGGGGTGTGTGATCAAACCAGAAACCTCCTTGACCTTTGCCAAATGTGTTTTATTCTCTGACAAAGAAAAGAACCTTGACTGTGCTCCTGTGACAGCTCCACTGTCCTTTGCAGGACACTCGTGGGTGGCTCAGGCTTTGTTGCCTCAGCTCCTCCCTGAGTGAGCAGAGGGAGGTTCTCCCAGAGAGGGATTCAGCCTTCTCAGAAGGGTTTCCATTACACAGGGAATGGTTGGGTGCTTCCTGAGGGGGGTGACTGCCAGCTGGACAGCCCAGGAACAAAAGGTTCTGTGCCCTGAGCTGTTTCTCTTCTCTCAGGATGCTGTGGTTGTCAACGATCGCTGGGGCCGGGGCTGCTCCTGCCGTCACGGGGGTTTCTACAACTGTGCTGACAAGTACAGGCCAGGCACCCTGCCAGGTCACAAGTGGGAGATGTGCTCCTCCCTGGACAAGCTCTCCTGGGGCTATCGCAGCAACATGAGCCTCGCTGAGGTGATGGATGAGATGAGTATGATTGAGGTGAGGAAGCTGAAATCAACCTAGGGGAGGATTACTGGGAATCAGAGGCTTCTGGAGCAGCTGAGGAAGGATAAAACTCCTCAGTTTCTGTGTTGTCAGAGCTGAAGATAATGCAGTTTGTTATCTTGCTTTATCTGCCACAGGAGCTGGTGCAGACTGTGAGTTTGGGTGGCAACTACCTCCTCAATGTGGGACCTACAAAAGAAGGGGTGATTGCCCCCATCTTCCAGGAAAGACTCCTGGCCCTTGGGAGGTGGCTGGACACCAATGGGGAGGCAATTTATGAATCCCAGCCTTGGAGGGTGCAGATGGAGAACACCACAGACACGGTCTGGTGAGGACTCTGCTGCTCAGACCAGCTGAGCTGATGTTTATTTCTCACCTTTCCCTAGATTTGGTACACTCTGAAGTGCTGCAATTAGGATTTCACCCGTTTTACTTCAGTAGGGAAAAAACAACCCTTCCTTTAAAAAGTGTCCACGCTGTGGCTGTCAGGACTGTTTTAAGGAGTGGTCCTGGCCAGAAATGCCTACAAAGTGGAGTTGTTTTTATTTCCTCCAATGTGTTCAGCCCAGAAATGTAGAGCAGGGATCCGGATGAGGCCGTGTATGCACCCTGGCTGAGGCCAGGACAGGCTGACAATGACATTTGCACGCCTGAACTTTGTTTGGGTTTCATCAGCCAGCACTGAGGGGCTGATGGTGGGTCCAAAGGGACAGATTTTGGAATGAGTGGCAAGTAGGTGAGCCCTGTGTGGTGGCAGAAGGCAAGGCAGAGTTCTCGTGCTGTCTGGAAAGGTCAGGTTTGTGTCTGGTGCCCTGCACCCCGCTGAACTCCTGCTCCCTCAGGTACACCTCCAGGGGACCGGTGGTCTTTGCCATCTTCCTGCTCTGGCCTCGGGACAGTGAGCTGCATCTGTCCTCGCCCATTCCATCCCCAGGCACACGGGTAAGGGACTTAAAAACAGGCAACACCCACTGAGAGCCCATTTGGGGGCATTTGTGGGCTGGGAAGGAGCAGCCTGGCTTCATTTAGGAAGTGGGGGGAGTGGGGGAGTTGTGTGCTGTGGCCTCCCCGCAGATCCTTGCAGCATCCCTGGCTCTTCTCCAGGCTCGTGGAACGTGGGACAGGAGTTGCCAGGAAAGGCTCATGGCTTCCAAGGAACAGGCAGAGACTCCTCTCCTGGAGTATTTTGATCCTGTTGTTGGAGGGGAGGGAAGCAAACATCCCCAGAGCTGGAGTGGCTGTTCTGCAGCCCAGGCTGAGCCCAGGTGCACTGCCCTGCTCGTGGCAAATGTCACCGTGACGCAAATGTTTGAGTGCCCTTTGCTCTGAGCAAACAGGGGCAAAGCATCAGCACCAAACACCCCCCAAACAACAAACCAGGGCCTGGTTTGGCCTCAGAACACCCCGTGTGTCACCCCTTGTGCCACGTGAGCCACGGCTGGGGGCCTGCAGGGCCGCCCTGGCCTGTGGGAAGTGCTGGGATGTGCAAAGGGGGCCTGGTGAGCTCCAGCTGAGTGTCCCCTTCCTTCCTCTGCAGGTGACACTGTTGGGGTATGCTGGGACTCTGAAGTGGCAAAAATCCCCAGGGCAAGGGATGCTCATAACCCTGCCCTACATGCTCCCGTCTCCTCTCCCTCCTCAGTCTGGCTGGGCTGTGAAGCTCGAGGGTGTGAAGTGATGCCTGTGGGGAGGACACAGCATCTCCCACTGCCTTTTTTTTTGGTTGAATCCAAGAGGATTTTTATTTTTCATGTTGAATACATTATTTTTCACTCGAGAGAATCTCTCCTCCAGTCTCTGTTGCCTTGTCTTACTTTGGTGTTGGTTGGAACAGTTGTGGTCAGCTACTTCCACAATGAATAAATCTAATGGAAGCTTGCTGGAAGAGATCAGGAAGAAATCATCTGTAAAAAAATACAACACAAACCCATCAACAAACTTTTACTTGTATTCTGCTGCAGACAGCTACAAGAAAAGGTTTTGTTCTTAGTGAATTTAAGAGACTCCTCCTTTGGGAATTGCACTTCTGAACTAATGAACTTCCAGTTCCAGTGAGAGCAGGTTTCCTGCGTGGATGTCGAACTTGTTACAAAGGGTTGAACAACGTGAGTGATGAAACTGCTCACAAGAGCACACAGCTTGTGAAGGCCCCACAACCTTGCAGACAGGCTTTATTTTGTTCCTGTCCCAGCAAAACCTGCCAGAACACGGGCGGAGCCCCGCGGCTGGGCCACGTGCGGGGCCGGTGCTGCGGGCGCTGTTACCCAATGGACAAACACCCACCTGCCCCGGCCGCACAGAACCGGCTCCGGGTGCCAGAGCCGCACGCAGAAGCACCGCCCGGCTCCCGCGGTGACGCCGTTACAAACAAAAATGGGACAAAAAGGGACAACAGAGCGATGGCCTCTTTGCCTCACGGCCCCATCACGCCGGTAACCTCTGGCGCGGAGCGGGGCCCGTCCCAAAACAAACAGCGCCGTGTTTGCTCAGCGCGCCGGCCCGCGGGAAAGCCGCGCTATAAGTGCGAGGCGGCCGGGCAGTGCCGGCAGCGGAGGGGAAGATGCCGCGGTGCGACACGGGCTCCGCGCCGCGGGACGGCGCCTGGGGACAGGTACGGGACGGCTGCGGACGGGAGGGCCGCAGAGGCCGCGGTGCCGGTGCCGGTGCCGGTGCCGGTGCCACGTGGGGAGCGCGGCGGGGCCGCGGTCACGTGACCGCCACAACCACGCCCCTTCGTGTCACGTGTGGGGGCGGGGGCGGTCACGTGAGCGCGGGCGGCCATGGCGGCGGCGCGGCGGCTGCTCCCGCGCTGGGCGGGATCGCTGCGGCCCGTGAGGCACCGGGGGGGGAACGGGGCACAGGGAACGGGGCACAGGGAACGGGGAGGGATCGGAGCCAGGGAGCCAAGGGACCGGGGGCTCGGCTGACGCTTCTCTCCGTGCCAGGTGAGCTCCGCGGCGGCGGCGAGCGGGGGGTACCCGAAGCGAGTGAAGGTGGTGGAGGTGGGACCCCGAGACGGGCTCCAGAACGAGAAGGTACCGGCGGGGCCGCGCTCCCAGCACCTCCCGGGGGGGTTCTCCAACCACATCCCCCGAAAGTCCCACTGTGCCCACCAGCGGGGCTTCCTGTTTTCTTTAAAAGCTGCTTTGTTGATGTTGAAAAATTTTTTTTTCCCAGTGAAAATTGGCATGTGAAATTAACAACTTTAGGTCATTTTTCTTTTGTTCTTCTTCTTTTTAGAATGTTGTACCCACGCCAGTGAAGATCAATTTAATCAACATGCTGTCAGAGACGGGGCTGCAGGTCATAGAGGCCACCAGCTTCGTGTCCCCCAAGTGGGTTCCTCAGGTCGGTGTTCAGGATTTGCAGTGGTGTGTTCTAGAGGCACAGCAATGCAGCGATTCTGCTTGCTCCAAATTCCCTGTTACTGGGCAAGAACCAGCAGAGGAGCTGTAATTTCCCTGAGCTTCCCTTTGGACCCTGGGAAAGAGCAAAGGGACAGAGAGGTCACACACAAACAGCTGCCTGTGCTCGTTGGCCTGGCTGGGTGACCCCTGACCCCTCCCAGGGTGCAGTTCTGTTTGCTTCTAGAGGCTCTGATCCCTAAATACTTCTGTTCCCGTTATAAAAAGGAACTTTACTGATGATTTTGTGCCTGGCAGAAGTGGCAGCTGTTACCCTCACAGAGCTTTCCTGGTTTGCTTTGCAGATGGCTGATCACACCGAGGTCATGCAGGGGATTAATAAATTACCTGGGATCAGTTACCCTGTGCTGACTCCAAACCTGAAGGGATTCCAGGCAGCGGTAAGGGCTGGGAAAACCTGAATATCCACACTGTGCTGTTCCCAGTCCCTCCTGATCCTTTGCTGCTGCCCCTGTGGCTTCACCCTTTTCAAGGCAAACTCGGATGTGTCCTGGTGGTTTTGCTGCAGAATGAGCTGAGGGAAGGGTTGGGTTATTTGGGGGAAAAACACTTTTATAAAATGAGAGAACTGTAGTCAGAGATTGTAAAAGATCACGGAGTCATTGAGGCTGGAGAAGAGCTCCAGGATCTTCAAGTCTAAATAAGCAAGGCAGGTTTATTTAGGAACAGAAGAGCCTCTGTAAAGGGAAGTGTTTTATGGGGTTGGTTTGAGGCGTCTCTACCAAGAGGTGCCACTGAAACCCTTGAATTAACACTTGGCCATGAAATCATGAAGTTGTGGCTGTTTTGTCATGTCCCTCACAAGAAAAACCACCTGGCTTTGACTTAACAACAGTGCTGGGTTCAGGGTTGGGCTCCTGATCTCGGGGGTCTGCTCCACCCTCCGTGGTCCTGTGATTCCACCTTGGGATTTTTTGTTTGCAGGTGGCAGCAGGGGCCAAAGAGGTGTCGATCTTCGGGGCAGCATCCGAGCTGTTCACCAAGAAAAACATCAACTGCTCCATAGAGGAGAGCCTGGAGAGGTTTGATGAGGTCATGAGGGCAGCGAGGGAAGCCAGCATTCCTGTCAGGGGGTAAGGAGTTCCTGCTGGAATTCACCCATCGTGCAATCATTCATTCAGGAATGATCCAGAATCAAGTTTGGATCAGATTTTCTTGGCAAACATCCCACATGGAAGTGCACAGATCACAGACCCACCAGCCCTTGGCAAACTTTTCACACCCATGGAAGAAGAAATTGTTGAAATCCTGTAACCTTTGGCCACTGAACTTCTGGAATATAAAATTAATTCTCCCATCCTATAGACATGGAAAATGCACAAGTCCTGACTGATTTGTCCAGCAGAATCCCACTGCCCTTTTCCAGCTAAAAGTGTGGGGTTTCTTTAACCACAGATACGTTTCCTGTGTCCTTGGGTGTCCCTATGAAGGGAAGATTTCTGCAGCTAAAGTTGCAGAGGTGAGTCAGTCATAAATACAAGCAGAGCTCCTGAGAGGGTTTTGGCTCATTTTTGGGGATGTGAAGTGGGCACTGCGGGATGTGTCAGACCAAAGGGAAGGTTCCAGGTTCTCAGACTGAACCCAGCTGAAATGGACTGGGGAACTGAGGGAGGTTTGGGTTCCTGGAGGTTTTTAACCCCAGAGAATCACGGTGCAGCAGGAATCCAGCTCTGGGGAGGGAATGGTGTCCTCCTCAGTGCACCTGCTGGCTGTTGCACAGGTCTCCAAGAAGATGTACTCCATGGGCTGCTACGAGATCTCCCTGGGGGACACCATCGGCGTGGGCACCCCCGGCAGCATGAAGGAGATGCTGACAATGGTCATGAAGGAGGTGCCCGTGGGGGCTCTGGCTGTCCACTGCCACGACACCTATGGACAGGCTCTGGCCAACATCCTGGTAGCCCTGCAGGTAGGGTTCCTGCTCTGGATCACAGACTCATGGCATGGCTGTGTTGGAAGGACCTTAAGGCCCCTCTCGTTCCACCCCTTGCCGTGGGCAGGGACATCTCCCACGATCCCAGGTTGCTCCAAGCCCTGTCCAGCCTGGCCTGGGACATTCCAGGGATGGGGCAGCCACACCAATAAAGCATCTTCCCTTGGGGTTTTTGCTGCTTGCTTGGGAACTGCAGGGTCTGTGCTTCCAGAGCAGCCCCTGACTCTGGGTTTGGTTGCAGATGGGGGTGAGCGTGGTGGACGCTTCCGTGGCTGGCCTTGGGGGCTGTCCCTATGCCCAGGGAGCCTCTGGGAACGTGGCCACAGAGGATTTGGTGTACATGCTCAACGGGCTGGGCATCCACACGGTGAGTGGCAGCTGCCCTGGGCTCTGCCCAGGCCTCAGCACGGGGCAGGGTCTGGCCCAGGGAGCCTGAGCGTGGTGGGGGCAGCTGGGGGGGCTCACTGGGCCCGGGGTGACAGGACAAGGGGAATGGCTTCCCACTGCCAGAGGGCACGGTCAGATGGGGTATTGGGGGAAAAAATATTCCCTGTGAGGGCAGGGAGGCCCTGGCACAGGTTGCCCATCCCTGGCAGTGTCCAAGACCAGGTTGGATGGGGTTTGGAGCAGCCTGGGATGGTGGGAGATGTCCCCCAAGGTGTGTCCTGTGCCTTTCCCACGCAGGGAGTGGATCTCCAGAAGCTGATGGACACAGGCACCTTCATCTGCAACGCTCTGAACAGAAGAACCAATTCCAAGGTGTCCCAGGCATCCTGCAGACTGTGACACTGAGTGGGAGTTCTCCTTGGATCAAGAAGAAACCGAGGATCCAGCACTGGCTGGGATTCCTCTCTGATCTCCTGAGCTCCTTCCCAGCTCAGCATTTGAGAGGAACCTAAAAATCCACCAGAATTATGAAGAAAATGAAAGAATATTCTATTCTATTGTATTATACTGGACCTTGAGGACGTCACCATTTGCCTTAGAGAAGGGAGGACGTGGAGGGGCTGAGGAAAGCTCTGAGCAGCCCAGCACCCGCCAGCTCCTGAGGACAATCCCCAGGTTCTGCAGTGAGAGCACTGCTCCAGGTCAGGCCTTGCCCTTCTCCCTCCTCTCCAAGGCTGAGTCCAGAGCCTCCCTCGTGCTCCAGGTGTCTCAGCCTGCAGGGGTTGTGGTACTGCACTGTGTATCTGTTGTAAGATACCTCAAACTACCAGGAGTAATAAACACATTATTTAATAGTCTGGACTGTTTAAAAATTTGATTCAGCTGCACCAGCTATGGAGCTTTTGCTGCTGGTTTGGTTCCAAGTGCCTCTTCTGTGTGGGAATGCTGCATCATGGCGGGGGTGAGGAATTCCTTCCACCCCCAGAGAGCGGAGAGGGTGAAACAGCCCCTGCTCCTCACTGTGATCAGCTCCTTGGGAACTGCCCCCAACTCTTTTATTTCAAATAATTTATTGAACAGTTCATTTGTGACCCTGGAGACGAGCGCAGGAGCCTTGTCCGTTCGGGGGGCGGGGCGCGTGGGAGGCTGCGTGCACCGCCTCTCCACATCACTAAACTGTAACAATTAGCAAACCTTCGCTAATGAACGCCGCGGGAATGGGGCAAGAAAATCGGGATTTGGGGCAGCGGGCTGCTCCCGCCGCCAGGGGGCGCTGCGGCCCCGGGCTCCCCGCGCGCACCGGTGGCCGCCGTCCCTCCGCGGAGTTTTGTCCGCGCCGCCGCCCCGTAGCCCTGACACGTTTCCATGGAGGAGCCGCGCGCGTGGCGCGGGGGGCGGGGCCAAGGCCCGGCCTTAAAGGGGCCGCGCCCCGCGCGGGGCTGGGCGGGCGCGGCGGCGGCGGCGGGTGAGAGAGCGGGGGGAGCGGGGGGAG
>VWZW01002027.1:7745-17968 GCA_013397115.1 Edolisoma coerulescens
AAACCATCAGCAACCATGCTCCTGTTCATACTGCTTATCTCAGAGTGTTTAGCTATATACGGTAACTCTCAAATAATTCAATCAGTTGAAATCGTACATTTAACAGAATGCAGATTTATTAGCACAACAATAATTGATTGTTATTGAATTTTATTAGTTGTAGAAAGTCTTATTAATTGAAGCATCACATAAATCTGCAAATTACCATTTTCAACTTTTCAACACACTAAATCTACAAAGCATACCTGCATGATCAATGAAAAGAGGGGCACAGAGAATGCTCTCCTTGAATTCTTTGCCTAATTAGGCCTCCCTTGAGGCCTAACAGTGATTGAAAACTGCAGTCCTCCTTCTCATGCATTCCTCTTCTCTCCCTTTCATTGACAATAGTGCTGCTCTGATCACACAGTAAGATGAACTCCATGTTCCAGATGAAAAGAATGCAACAACAACAGCAACAAAACCCACAAGAATTAAAAACGGTTTTCAAATGGTTCACATGGACTGCCATTTCAGGTTCCAGCTGTGCCATCTGGTCTCACAAAAGATATGATTTCTTCCAAAAATGTCATGCAGCATAGCTTCCAGGGTAAAAATGAATTAAAACAACTTCCTTTTTTCCTTTAACCCAGTCTAAATCTCTTCTACTAGAAAGATGATTTCATTTTTCATTTGATGTTCTTTATTTTAACAGACTTTAGGCAACACTTCCTCCTCTGCCTCCGGGAGTTCAATTTTTTTTCAAGTTGAAATACTATGTGCCTTTGAAGTAAATATAAAACAGCATTAAACTTAGACAGTCCAGATTTCAGCTACTGAATACTACTTTTTTCCTAACCAAGAGTCATTGTTAGAAGTTAAAATAAAAAATTTAGCTTTCATATCCATGGGAAAAACTGCCATGCTGTCCCTGTTTTGGAATGTCTAAATCTAGAACACATTTGCAATCGGTGAGTAATCACTAATAATTATCTTCACTGGCATTCAATAGATTTGTTTAGAGGAATAGCTTCCAGTTTCTGATTGCAATGTACCTCCCTGAATTATGCCTGCACAATGAAAAATGTGTTCAATTACTGCCAGTCATGTCACTAACAGCTGGGCTTTATTTAGTAGATGGGAATTTATTTTGTTGGCAATGGAGTCGGAAGCCTATGTTGAAGGAGGTAACCGTGTATTTTGTTCAGAAGACATCAAGGTTTGCTTTCATACTACTCTAGAGGGGCAAATTAATTTTCTTGGCAGCATGAACAGTCTATCTGCTTCACACAGCTGATATTTTTAATAATGAAGTGGGATGCAGCTTTCATGTCATGCCATAAGGAGAAGTGCGATAATCTCTCTAGTAACTTGAACCACAGCAAGATATGAGGAGGATGATTGGGAGGATGGATTTAACATAGAATTCTAGAGAAAGTCACTGGTGAAACAAAACACGTTGCAAGCAGGACAAAATCACAGTGTTTCAAAATTCACTTTTATGCTTGTGGTTCTTTGTCGTGGATTAACCCTAGCTGGCAACTGAGCACCACAAAGCCTCTTGCTCATTCCCCCACCAGCAGGATTGGGAGGAGAATCAGAATGGTAAAAGCAAGAAAACTCATGGGTTGAGATAAAAACAGTTTAATTAGTAAAGCAAAAGCTGCACACGCAAACAAAGCAAAACAAGAAATGCATTCACCACTTCCCATCTTCAGTCATCCCCAGGAGAGCAGGGCTCCATTGTGCATATTGGTTACCCGGGAAGATAAACATCACCACTCCAAATGTCCTCCCACTTCCTGCTTCTTCCCCCCGCTTTATATACTGAGCATGATACAATATGGTCAGGAATGTCCGCTTGGCCAGCTGGGGTCAGCTGTCCTGGCTGCGTCTCCTCCCAACTTCCCAGGCATCCCCAGTCTTCTCACCAGCAGAGGAGTATGAAAAGGGGAAAAGGCCTTGGCTCTCAGCATTACCAAAACATCTCAATACTGTTTCCGGCACAAATCCAAAACACGGCTCCATACTAGCCAGTGTGAAGAAAATTAACTTTACCCCAGCCCAAGCCAGCACATTCTTCAACCACAAAGTGTAAAAAATCACTCAGTGAGGTTTTTTAACCAATTTATTAAAAAGAAAAAGATTGAACAATTGGCATAGAAAAACACAGGCTTTCAGTTCCATGCAATGACACTGAAACTTACAGGAATGTGGATCCATTTGGAATCACCACCCACAGCTGAGATTTTTCTGCCTGTGATTGTCTGGATACTACAAATATTGAAAAGACCCACTTACAGGGCAGTTGTCAATAATCAGGATCAGAGGTCATAAGCTCTCAACAGAACATGTTATGATGGGGATTTGCACTCTCCTTGCCCCATCAACATTTCACTCTTTGCAACAGCCACCTTCAACCAAAAAGTTTTTACAAAAACCTCAACATTTTAGGGTTACTTTTTGTGCCAAAGGAAGAGCCAGTATACTGTAGAATGTTATTTGGCTATTGCTAGCAGTACAATCCATGTTAGCTCTGACTTTTCAGAAGAAGAGTTATTTTTTTTTTCCCAAGCCCTTTGATTTTATACACTTTACTAGTGAGATAGAAAGTGGTTTTCTTGTGGACAGCACTGCTTACTGGTAACTTGTCTCCCTTTAGAGTTTTGGATGCTATATAGAGTGGAACACTCCATCATATCTATTCAGCTACTCAAGACAAATCAGACTTGCTGGCCTGGATATAAGGATTACTATACTTTAATATACCTTAATAGATGGATATAAGGGACAAAGACCATGAGTAGTGCAGCACAAGAAACAGCCTAAGAGGCTCAAAACACCTTTCTCTGGATGTCCCTTCAGGACCCAAGGCAATATATCTTTGTACAGGCAAACTGGCTTGCCTTCATATTGATAGCTAGGAAGCCTCTCAATGACCTAACTGGAGAGCCTGACAGCTTCAGTGGAGTTTACTAAGCAAAAGTCTAACTGTACACAAAAGGTGGTCTTACCTGAACCTGCTTGAAGCAGAATTCTTCCAGTCAGCTTTGTTACCTAAACACTGCCATGTTTGTTACTTTATCATCTCCCCACTCAGGACACCTCAATGGCTGACACACAGGAAGAGAAAACACAGCATTGATCCACTTCAAAACAACTTTGCCATATGATATCAGGCTCATAGCAAGAAACAAAAGTGGTCCCCTGCAAAGCAAACTGAAAAATTTACACACAGTTTATGCCAGATGCAGACACTTGTAAGCAAAACGCTGTCCAGAATGTACTCTGTTCACTGACACTTGGCGGGAGGAGAACAAATGTACATGGACAGCCTCTGGCACTCATCCTGGCAAAACTGAACATTAATTACTAATATTCTCAAGAAAGGGCAACTGCCAGTTTTCAACAAGGAGGTTGTATCATCACTTGGTGTAATAGAAAGGCCTTTAAATTGCACAAAAATTGTTGCTAGGGGTAATCTATGGAGATGGCACAAAGGGTAAGATGGGGACAAGACCCTTAGGTGCCATCAAGAACAATCATCGTCAGGCTTGAATAGGGTTGGAATATGGAGGAACTCTTCAGGAGGACATGAGTGCTGGCACCCTGGGCAGAACACTCTGTCACAGCGTTCTACTCAATAAACATGCACAACAGTCCTGTCCTCTTTTATCTATTTGTTCTGTGTACAGGACAAAATGGGGTCTTTGCACATGACTGAGGCTCTTGGGAAAGAAAAAGGTAATTATAAAAAAAAAAAAAAATAGAAGAAGAAATAATAGTTTGTTCCCTAATCAGATGAAGAAAATACTCTAAAGACCAACAGAGACTTCTGTATGTAGATTTGAAAGTCAGAAGAACAATAACCATAATATAGTCTACAGACTACATCTGTCTCTTTGAGTGGACACCTTAATCATAAAAGAATAACAAAATTCATGCTGTTATAATGCTTTTGGAGTGGTGAGAATACATGTGTTAGTTCACCCTCTTCTTACTTAAAAGGCAGCAAACATTCCAAACGCTCATTTGGAGTGTTTTCAAGTCAGTTTCTCTTGAGAACCATTTCTTTCCTTCTTCCATTCATTTTTTTTTAATTATGCCAAAGTGTACAGATTAATATCTGGTGACTATAGCATAAAATAACTATAGAAATTACCCAGCTGGCACATTGAAATACCTTTCTGAAGGCAAAGACAGAAGGACATTATCTACTACTAAAATTTCAAGGCAAGTTAGTTGAAATTAGCTCCTTTCTTTAGGTTTCACAACTAAACTATAACAGTTCAAAACAGGTGTGTTTTTTAGATAAAATCTTGTGTATTTCCAAGACAATTAAATTTACACTGATATCAAATGCATCTTGCTTTTCTTCGAAAGATAAACTTATTTTTCCCAGAAAAATAGAGATCCTTCTGTAATCAGCCCTCCAAACCTATAAAACAGAAATTAAAAACTCCAGCAATGAATTATAGATTTGTGTGGCAAGTTTCCCTTCATAGTCTTCAAAGGAAAGTTCAGAATTGGAGGGGACAGTTACACATTGTGCAAATGAAAGATTTGCAAATGAAAGATTGTTACTGAGTCTTCAGCCAAAGGGAGAATATGGATCAGATAAGACATCTTGCAGAAGCTCACCTATAGTCCTGCTTGACTAGTCCTTTATAGTCCCACAAAATCTTAGCATGCTTTGACTAGGAAATACTTCAACTAGAAGGGAAAAATTGCCTGGAAGAAGTTTATAGTTCCTTAGGTCTTGTATGAGCATACTGGTAGCTGACACTGAAAAAAGGCTAAGTGATTCCATTGTAGGGCAACCTGTCCCTGCAAATCTGCACCTTTTCTGTACTATTTCACCTTCTTAGGTAAACTGGTAAGTAAAACTGTACTAGTAAACATTTTCCTAGTATTTTGTTAGATATGTGACTAAGCTAGACTCACAAAAGGCTCCTATTCCCTAAACCTGTAGTTTGGCTTTAGAAAGTGAAGTCTTTTTTACTGTCATTGAGATTCAGATCAAATTTTCTGGAAAGAAGACCTAAACTTTTGATGACGGAAAAATTTTGGCAGAAATTTCCCGGAAGAAAAATGTATGTGGTAAAGACTAGTGTGAACCCTGAAAAGAGATCCCACCAAGGTGGATCAAATACTTAATACATCCTACATCTTACAATTTTTAAATTTAATTGGCACCTTTGGCTGACTTCATTGCTTATTCCAATAGTCTACCCAAATCCAGCTGTTGGAATGATGTGGTTCAGCCACATCTAAAAACTAAACCTCTGTTTGGTCTGGTTTGGATTATATGCATCGCATCTTTCTCTTCATCTTTTCTTCTTCAGCTTTCATCTGTTTTAATGGCAGGCAAGAACAAGCATTAGAGATAGATGAAAACCCTTGAGGGAAATCATTCCGACTACTCAATATTCATGAGATGAAAGCATCCTGTATTCATTTGATTCTCAATTGAGTCATGTAAAAGCAATATTCAGACATGAAAAAAATCAGAAATTACCAATCACAGATGTTTCATTCCTTTTTTGTTTTTGTTTGGTTTAGGTTTTTTTAGTTGTTTCTATTTACCTTGAGTGAGAGCAAAACAACATACTATATACCCTAGCAAAATAACATGCTGCCCTTGGGAAATGCTCTCACTTTTGAGAAGAGATGCAAAAATCATCTGAACCGGATGTGAACTGAACCAAAAGTCAGTTAAACCTCTGTCTTTGGGCATAATTACATTTTAGTTATACAGCTTTCAAATTGCCTGCAGTTTTTCATGTTTAAACAAAGATCCATGCAGAGCCATTATGATGTGTTACCATGCATTAATATCTTATTGTATTTACCGTAAAAGTAATGTAAGATATGTTTTGTCCCAACTATAGCTACATTTTAGGAATGCATAATTCTTGTTCAGGTGTAATAGTAAAAGATGCTAGTGGCTGACTTTGAGAGTCTTTGATGCAAAGACTGTTACACCCCTAGACCACTCTTCATTGTCACGGGAATTTTGGAAGCAGTGACAGGACAGACATTGCTAGGCCTTTCCTTTTGTTCCCACTGCTGGTGGGAACAACTGTTCTGATGCAACCCTGTGTGAGATTATACTATAAACATTACAGCTTATCTTAGGCCAAGTTAAAAAATGCTTGCTCAGAAGGGTTTGGGGGTACTTTCAACTGGGTTTGATCAGTGCTTTAGGTGCTGCTGTCCAGAAGTCAGCAGCATCCTCAGAACAAAGGCCAGAAGTAGAGTGCATGACAAAGAGAAAACTGACAACTGCTGAAAGCTCCTCTCCTAAAATTATAGCCCTCTGCATAGCTCTGTAATTGCTGTGCTGACACAGTCAGTGCTTAAAAAACAGTGACAATGTTCCTTGTCTGCCAAAGTACAATGATAACACAGAGCTCAAGCTTGGTGTAATGAAAAGGATGAAGCTAGTCCTAAAACACTGAATAAAAATAATGTTCAATACCAGTTTGCCAAAGGTATTTTTGGACTACCTACAAACACTAAGTTTGTTAGTCACGGTACTCCTGCTGGAGCTTAAGTGATGATCATGGTGATTTTTCTGGATTGGAGTGGAAGCCCAGTAGATTCAGTGATGTGAGACAGGGCTGAGAATAGCATAAAATTTGATTTATGATTAAGCCACAAAACTACTCTTTAATAAGCATCCTCATGTCATTATATTAAGGCTAGGTCTGTTAGAGGACATACTATTCAATACTGCCATGGAATATGATTAGCTTCACAAATATTTATGGGCTTCTAGAGCTGTGTGAATCAAGAAAGAAATGAAGGGTGTTTCTTGTGTTAAAAGACTAGCCTGGAACTCAGGAGTTTAGTCTCTACCTTAGATTCACCGGACCATTTAGGGTTGGCTTTTCAAAATTGTTATATATCCACAGCGTTTACTGACTGTAGCTGTAATTGTGAACATGGAAGCTCTGAAAACCAGTCTTTCAAGCTCACAGGATACCACAGTACTACAGAATACAGGCTACCTGATTACTTCAGTAGCACATTAGTTACAATTTTTCTTGATTCCTCTTGCATGTACAGTGCTTCTATTAGTTTGTTTTCCAGTTGATTTTTGTACTATCTTCACTTCTCTAACTCAGTGTACTTTCAATGCTCTTTGGATTTCAGCACTTCTTAAAGAGCTCAGCCTAATGCCTGCTAAGTTTACACTCCTTGAGTTGTTCATCCATCCTTCATTGCTTTATTGTTGAATTATTAAAGTCTTTCCAGCAGAGAAAAGTAAATACCTCTTGGAAACCTTGAAATGTCCATGTGCCTTATGCCTAGTATATAAAGGGCAGATTAATTCCAAGCTATTAAAATAAATAGCTCTTTGTGTTCTTAAGAGGATTTGGATTGAGTGGAGTGGCTTTATAAGTATATGATTGCTTAGTATTGAAGTTTGGAAACAAAACAGAAAATGTATTATCCATTCATGGTTAAAAATGACCAGCCTTGGTATTTTCAACTTAGCCGCTCCTTGAGTTTCTTATTCAGTCTTCCTGCTTGAGGTCTATGCACTTTACAGGTTTGGATTATTTTTTTTAATGAATACAGATGAACTCCAAAATCAAACACACCATGAGGAGAAGGAAAAGAGGCAGTGAGGGAAATTCATATATCTAACTGAAATCCCACGAGATTATTCCAAAAAGCATGAATAATGACAGCACAGCAGCCTCTAGCTCCTTCCAAACCTTGCTCCCCTCTGTGACAGTGCTGTGGTTGGCAGGGACCACCCTCGTGCTGGGGAATTCTGTGATGTCATTTTCACATGGTCTTACAGAAAAACCCTGCTGACTCATTTCCACAGTGTTTGGTTTTCCAAGGAAGGTTTTTGAAACAAGTATCTTATCTCCTTTCTACGAACACTGAAAATCCCTGATAGCTTTCTGGAAGAGTAGGGTTTAATCCTGCAATTCTTGGCTGAAATTCCTCCTACCAGTTTATGTCAACGCTGCGCTTAGATCAGTACACCTGTGCCACCCTAGATGTGGCTACATCAGATAAGTGATGGGGCGTTTTCAAATTTCAGGTAATGTTGCAAGTACGCAAAGGGAAAAGGTATGTTCATAATATAAACAGAGCATAGGAGATAATAACAAACACATAACAAGGCAGGAATGGCATTGGAAATTGGAATGAGATTGCTCACAGGACAACTAATAGGTTTCAGGGAGGATACAACAGGAAGTGAGGGCAACAGCCCTTAATCAAGAGCTTCTTCCAGTGCTGAGGAGTTTCATGAAGCACAAAGGTGATGGATGAAGAAATCAGAGGGTGTAACTGAGGAAGGAAACAGAGACTGTCTATACTTACAGGAAAAATGAAGCTCAGCAAAACTTTCATAATGAGGAATAATAACTACAATTAAGAGGCAGATGCTAATGAGAGCTAATAAAAGAATTCAGCATTGAAATGCAGTGCAAATCTAAATATAACTACGAGAGATATAAGGGCTTTAGGCCATATTATTACCGCTAAGCAAAGCAAAATATGCTCTGGCTGGGCTTTCGTACATTCTTAACTCCCTCTATACTACTTTGCTTTGTGAAACTAGCGGGCAAATCTCATAACCTTCTCCCTCGGCATTCTGCCCATTCCACGCAGCGTGCAAAGACCCAGTCTCCTTTCATGAACTTTTTCTGGTCTTATCTTCACCCCTTGCTTCAACACCATCTGCTAAGACACCTTTTTTCCCAGTATTATTTTTCTAGTTAGAGAAGTAAGAGGAATAGCTGAGATAGCTGGAGTTGTTCAGCACGGAGAAGAGAAGGCTTCAGGGAGACTTCACTATGGCCTTCCAGTACCTCAAGGGGACTTACGAAAAGGAAAAAGAGCTTTTATAAAGGCAGATAGTGACAAGACAAGAGGCAATGGTTTTAAATTGAAAGAGGGCAAGTTTAGATTAGATATTAGGACAAAATTCTTTACTGTGAGGGTGAGGCACTGGAGCATATTGCCCAGAAAAGTTGTGGATGCCCAATCCCTGGCACTGTTCAAGACCAGGCCGGACAGGGCTTTGGGCACCCTGTTCTAGTGGAAGGTATCCCTGCTCACGGCAATGAGGGTTGTAACTAGACAATCTTTAAGGTCCTTTTGAACTCAAACCACTCTTTGATTCGGTGATTCCATTAACATTTTGTCCTGAAGCAAGTGCAAAGGCTGTGGTTCAACAGGTATGTGCACCAGGTGTATCAGGTTAGGGCAATCCAGAATTACTTCTGTCATCTTCCTTAACAGATTGTGCTCATGGCAGCTTTGTCACACTGCTTCAGTGGGGCATTGCCAGAGGGTCGGCACATATATATTCTTTTTAAGTGTTGGTATGAGCAGTGTTAGTCAGGTAAAAGGTTATGCATCTCATTAGCCTTGTTCATTTTACTAACGCATTAAGTTTTTACTTTGGGAGGAGAAAATGTGGTTTTTCCAATCAAGGATATTAAAGGAGTTTGTAGCCAGGTGGGGATCGGTCTTTTTTCCCAGGTAACAAGTGGCAGGATGAGAGGACAGTCTTAAGCTGTGCCAGGGGAGGTGTAGGTTGGACATTACGAATTTCTTCACAGCAAGGCTGATTGGGCATTGGGACAGGCTGCCCAGGGAGGTGGTGGAGCCACTGTCCCTGGAGGCATTTAAGGAAAGACTGGATGTGGCACTTAGTTTTGGCGGTCTAGATTACAAGGTCCGATCATAGGTTGGACTCAGTGATCTTAGAGGTCTTTTCCAAACTAGATTCTGTGATTCTGTGTGAAGTGTTTGTACCGCTGTAAAACAATGGACGCAGTGCGTTTTTTAATTAACTGAGAATATTTTTGGGGGGTGGTGTGTGTTTTGTTTGGTTTTTTGGTTTTGGGAGTTGTTTTCTCCCTAGCGAACGCAGCCAGCTCTTCCTCGCTTGGCAAGAGGCGCTCCGCAGNTGGCGGTCTAGATTACAAGGTCCGATCATAGGTTGGACTCAGTGATCTTAGAGGTCTTTTCCAAACTAGATTCTGTGATTCTGTGTGAAGTGTTTGTACCGCTGTAAAACAATGGACGCAGTGCGTTTTTTAATTAACTGAGAATATTTTTGGGGGGTGGTGTGTGTTTTGTTTGGTTTTTTGGTTTTGGGAGTTGTTTTCTCCCTAGCGAACGCAGCCAGCTCTTCCTCGCTTGGCAAGAGGCGCTCCGCAGCCGCTCGCCCGGTCACGCAGCAGGCCCCACTCCCGGCTCCCCCC
>VWZW01002027.1:18195-29792 GCA_013397115.1 Edolisoma coerulescens
GCAGGGACGCATCCCACTAGACCACATAGCTTAGAGCTCCATCGAGCCTGGCCTTGGACACTGCCAGAGTTCCAGCATCCACAGCTTCTCTGGGCAACCTGTTCCAGTGCCTCACCACCCTCACAGTAAAGAATTTCTTCCTAATACTGAATCTAAATTTCCCCCTTTTTCATTTGTACTCCATACTCCTTATCCTGTAGTACAGTTCCTGATGAAGAGTTGCTCACCAACATCTCTATAGGCCAAATGTGCAGTGAAGAAGGCAGTTTTTCTGGAGGGTAGTGCTCCAGTGGTGTTACATCCGTGAATTTGTGAACAAACAGTTTGGCACTTAAGAAGTTACATGGGTAAACATTTAGCAACATAGTACTGGTTAAGTACTTAAAGGTATCTGAACATCTGCATGGTTTTCAGAGACCCCAGTTGCACGATGAAACATGTACCTTATATGAAAAAATGGGCTGGGCATCTGTTTGTATTAACATAGAATCATAAAATCACAGAATGGTTTGGATTGGAAGGGACTTTAAAGATCATCTTTTTCCAACTCCCCTGCCATGGGCAGGGACACCTTTCACTAAAGCAGGTTGCTCAAAGCCCCATTTACTGAATACTGCCAGGAATGGGGCAGTATTCTTGAATACTGCCAGGGATGGGGCATCCACAACTTCTATGGGCAACTTTCCAGTGCCTCATCACCCTCACAGCAGAGAACTTCTCCCTAATACTAATCTAACCCTATTCTCTTTTAGTTTGAATCACTTAAAAACATGATTTAGAGTAGTTCAGGTAGCTGGCAGCATACAGTACCTGTTGAGCGTCTCTTGGTCCTTGGCTTCAACTGACTTGTTTTTCCCAGGGCTGGTGGTGAAGTCAGAGCTACGCAAGTGCTTTGTGCGTGTTGAAGCAGCAGCAGCTAACACACTATAGCTGGAAGGCTTTCAGGTCGTGTGGATAGCAAAAATTGTCCTTCACCTGTAGAAAAGGCCTGATTTCAGGCAGTAAGTCCTGTAGAAAGCATCGCAGCTGGTGACTTATCTGTAGTCCATCAGTAAGGAAGACATGCCAGGGTTCCGTTCCTATCTATATAGCTTTGTGCTTCAGCTGTCACAGTTCTGGTGACTAGCATAAGTTTTTACCATTGCTAGACTTAAAAATAGAAGATGATGTTGGTTTAAGAAAATGTATTCTGGTGTGGCAAAAACTGTGACAATTACTCTGTAAGCTCTTCTGGTGTAGATGAGATAGTCCCTGATTGCTCCTGTGCTGTGCCTTATTCTCTCGGGCAACTTTGTTGCCTGAGCCTGTCTGTTGCTGTTTTCATTTGAATTCCAAGGAGTTTTTCCTGTGGTTTCTTTACTTTTCCTTACATTCCTCCTCCTTTTTTTCTTCTGTTCTGCTTTCTTCGATTTACAGCTTCTGCATTTCACTTGCTGTCTGCATTTGCTGGTGTTACAGAGCAGTGCTGTCTATTTGAGGCTGAGTGTACTGTGAACAGCGGTCATTCGGGAAAGAGAAAAAGGACTGGTGATCTATGATGGGGAGAGACCTGATCATCTGGCAGCTGTTTGTTGGCTTTGCAGGAGAATGAAGCTAAACGCACACATCCTGGTGTGACCTTTCCCCTGTTCAGCCTGGAAATCCCAATCCATAATCTCCACGTGCTTTTGCTTTTAAATTAAATAAATTTAAGAGGCCCTAGCCTCTTGAGTCTCTCCTTAGCATTGGCCAACCTGAAATTGCTACCTCTGATCACTTTCACTCACCTGCTCTGAGCTGCTCATAATTCCTCTCTTAAGAAGAGATGAGAACACTGGGCTGCACCAAGATCTGTTCTATGATATCCTGGGATCACATTTATTTATTGGTGTAAATATAACTTTATAATTGCTGAAATGAACACATAATGGATATAAACACAGATTTTTCTGATTGTAAACTGCTTCTAAGGAAACTTCTGTCAAATTAAGTAGGTTTTCTTTGGATAGAAGAGAGATGGGAAGATGTGGATACTCCTACATCTATTTTAAAAATAGTGTTAGATTAAGAGAATCTTTCATGTATTCAGGATGAAGTTTTTCAATACCCATCATTAAATCTTTTTTAGAGTAGTGACATAGCATACATTTAAGTATTCCTGACAATTTAGAGTCTTCTGGTGAGGATAAATGGTATCAGGTTTAAATGCTATTTAACTCTTTGGGCATCCCAGTGCATTGTGGTTATTCTGGGGGTTAGTTGGTTTGTTTGTTTGTTTTTGTTTTATTACTATTATCTTAATCTATTTTCTTCTTGTAATACATTCCTGCAAAGAGAATGCAGGAAAAAATTTGCATCTTCAATCATCTCCATTTGACTCAGAAAGAATACCTTGCATATTGCTCAAATGATATGCTGATAATCATTACAGAGGTTGCTTGTGTTTTCATCAGATCTTAAACAGCTGTAAAATTGTGTCCTTATCTAGAAGATTCCATCAGTAATTCTCTTAGATAACCAAGGTATCACAAGAGTAAAGTTCTAGGTTTTCTTCAAATGCCTAGGCAGTCTGTGAGCAAAGAAGTTTACCTTGGTATTTGTAATCTGTACTTGAGTGACTGAAGTCCTTGAATGTTGGAGATGCTGAGTTAATTTATTCTCTTTTGTCCTCTGTGTGATTTGTTGCGTGTATGAATAGGGCAGGCTGAGCCTCAAATCACTGTAGGTTTTAGGTAGGTCAAGAGAGGTGAGGCTTGCAGGTACCCTATTCCACTTCAGCCCTAGTTCACCTTTCTGTTTTATTAGAAGATGCAGTTGTAAATATCTCTAAGGACGTGTTATAAAGCTGCATTAAGCTAGCATTAGTGTCTTAACGTATTAGTATCTGTGGTCTTGTGGTATTAGTGTCTCAAAGGTGATGAAAGTACTGCCTTTAAAATGTGCAATATAAAGAGTAATATGAATACTGTATCTGCTTATTCTAAAGTACCAGGCCAAATATAAAAGTATCTTTGAATTTCTAAAACTAAGAAAACTCATTGTGCTGCTAGAATATTCTGGGAAAAGTAAAGCCACAGTGATTAAAGGCTTCATTGGTAGTCAGTTTCCATGTCTACATTTCCAGAGAGTTATCTTTGGCCTTCTTATTTCTAATCACCTTAAAATATCTTTCTAGGGAACGTAAATTCATATAACCCTTTGCATTTTGCTTTTTTAAAGTGAGACTTTCAACTATTGTTCCTCATCACTGTCCTGCACTTCACCTTGGTTTCCATTAAACAGCATGGCCAGTGTTTTCCCCTTTATTGTAACTGTGTGCACCAAGTGAATTTGTTGTGCATGCAGGGAATAGTCTGTGTGGGGACACAGGAGGATCCCAAGCTTGTGGTAGTCAGGAGTGAGGTGTTGCTTGTGCAAACTCTGTGTTGCGTGCGCTTCTGTATCTTAGGTGTCTGACACTGACTTAGCCTTAATTTCTGGGGGATCAGCATATACTTCCTGTTTGTAAAGCCTGGTTTTCTCAGGACCGTGGACCAAGTATTGCTTATGTGGTTCCACTGGTAGCAGTGGAATTATACAGGGGGAGCTCCAGCATGACCTGTGTGTAAGGCCATACAGCAAAGCCTTTCGAGACTTCATGGCATGTGATACAATGACGTATGTAATTAATTATTAGACTGATTTTTAATACTAAAAAGGGTGCTCTGCTTTTCCTTTAGAAATTGAGGGTTTCTGACTTTTCAGGAATGAGAAACAGCAGTACCAGTGCTTGCAAGGTTCCATGGAACTAGTCATGGGTTCAATGTCAGTATCCCTTTATACTAGCTACCTTTCTGTCCTTACAAGGAAAAAGAGGAAGCAGCTTTTATGTCAATTATTTACACAGTGTCTGCTTGTAGCAGCTTTTCTGGGGGTGTTTGTTTTTTCCCTGAAGCAGGCAATTAATGGGCATGGTGTGGATACCACAGCCAGAGATCCCACCTAGAGCTATGAGAAGAAAGAAAAGCCCAAGTATTGTTAGTGAGCTCTGACATTGTTGTTGGTGGGTTCTGGCACATAAGGGAAATGGGAAACTGTCACCTTTGATGCAAGTGAAACTTCGTAGTGGTAGGTAATAGACATTTTCATATCCTGTGGTGTTTAAAGAACTGAGTACAAAGTAATTTCCTCAAAATGGTACATATTCAAGTGACTTGGGCTCTTTGGTGAATGGGATCACTGATCCATGTGCTGGAAGACTTCGGATAAATAATTTGGTCATGTTGTCAGTTTTACAGAAGGGGTCAGTTGAGAGTTGATTTATCTGTCAGGGAGTATCCTTTACTTGATCATGTGCGCTGTTCATAACACAGCTCTATGCTGCCTGGAGAATAGCTGCATCTGAAAGGCTAATGCTTGAACTGTGTTCTCCAAAGCGCTGTTCTCCATCTTTTTCTTAGTTAAATTACTATTTCTCAGCTGTGTTTCAGTCTACACTTGACACAGGATTCACCTGGTTGTCTCTGCCACCACTACCTCAAGTGGGAATCTAAGGATATGATTCATTCTGTTTCCAGGAGGTTGTGGCTAAGTACTGCAAAATTCCTTTTAAAATGGTGCTTCTGAAAGAATCCCATTTTCTCAGTAACTTAAAAAAATTATTTTCTGTTTGAGATGAAAACTGTAAACCAGAAAGTTTGAAACTTTGTATGTTGCTGGATGGTAAGTAACTAAACAATAGTAAATTCAAATTATGTCAATGCAGAATGACTTTATTGGCTCATTAGAAGAAAGCTGTCTGTCCACAATCAAAATTTTGTCTCTGACTTTTGCTTGTTGTCTGCTGGTAACAATTGATTCCAGACTTCTATTTCCTTATTACTTTATATTCCTATGCCGTTCCACTCCAAATGGTTATGAATGTTATTGAGAATAAATGGTACAGTCCAAAAGTTTTTCCTGGACTTCACCAGTGGTAGGTTTGTCCCATAAAGAGATGGGTTTGCACAAGAGTTTGCTGGGATTCAAACTGCAAGTGGACTTAGGCACTGGTGTAAGCCCTGCATTTATATAGTCTGCAAAAGTGGAGAGACAAAAGCAATCAAGTCTGATTCAAAGCAGATACTTCTCTGTTTTAAATTTTTTTTTATCAGACTGTTTTTAAGCTGGATAAAATTCTTTTGTGATTAATGCAAAATGCTTCTGGGAAGGACTGCAGAGGAAGGAATGCATATATGATTCCTCTGAATCTGGTGTGCTGCAGTGCACAACCTGAAATGGGAACCCATAAATGGGACCAGGTGGTGAAACCACCTCCAGGCTGCTGCCTCTCATACTTCACAGACTGTGAGAAACCACTGCCGTGTCCAAAGAGGATAGGCCTAGATTTAGATTAGATATCAGGAAGAAATTCTTTACTGTGTAGAATGGTGAGGCACTGGAACAGGTTGCCCAGAGAAGTTGTGGATGCTCCATCCCTGGAAATGTTCTAGGCCAGGTTGGATGAGCCCCTGAGCAACCTGGTCCAGTTAAAGGTGTCCCTGCCAATGGTGCTGGGAGGAGTGGAACTAGATGATCTTTAAGGTCCCTTCCAACCCAAACTGTTCTATGATTCTGTGATTCTATCTGGTTTTTTTTTATTGTTCTAGCATTGATATGTTAATGTCTTCTGAAAAAGAAGAGGACCCAGATGTTATTCCTGAAGACAGCAGTCTGCTCACTCTTCGGTATGCTATTACAGTGCTCTCATGGTACCCATATTTGGGGTGGGGCGGAAAAATCAGCACATAAGTGCGGCTGGCTGCTTGTTCCCTTTACAGGCAATGGTGTACTTTCTGAAGCAGCGTACAAAAATACTGTTAGGGCAGAAACACCAGCCTATTATGGGGTCATTGGCTGAGTCTTTTGCTTGAATGTTGCTTAGGAATTTTTTATTAAGATAGCCAGAATGTGCTGTCTTTCTTACTGGAAAAGGATTTCTGGACCTAATTGCTTCTGAGGTAGTGCCTAAGTTTGGAGTGTGCAGGGGCCTTCTGATAATCATGTGTGTGAGGTTCCTCCAAAGAAACCTGTGTCTCATATCTCTAGTAACTCACAGTCACACTGTAACAGCCTGAGTGTAAGTACTGATGCTGTATCCAGATAACCTCTTTATCTGAACCGACTCTGTTTTTTTGAATTTTGTTTTGTTCGTACAATTCATTGATACTATTGGTGCATTTCCGAGGTTAATCAATATATGTTAGGTTTCCATCAGTTAGCAAACTTTGAACTCATGCTTGGCCCGTTCAGACCTTTGCTGTACTTTACATAGCACTAATGTAAAGAAATGTGTTTAGACTGTGTGTTTAGACTGATTGTTACTGAAAATCCTTAGGAAGGTCTGGAGGGTCAGTAAACTTGTCCTGGATGTTAAGGATTTGGTGTTCATGCAGTGGTTAAATACATGTATTTTAGTAGGTATTCTACTTATGGTACTATTTCTTCTACAAATGCTAATGAAGATTTGTTCTGGGGGTTTTTCAAAGTGTCTATGCTATGGGCTGAGAAAGAATATTTGCGGATTGTTTCTTTCCTTGTGTTTTGCTTGAATGTGAATTCAGTTTTTTTGAAGTGGAAGGAATTGTTGAAACAGCTTCCTCAAAGGTCGCAAGGTGTCCTGTCTTAGGACAGCCACTTCAAACAACATTTTTCTGTTTTTTCTTGTGAGTGTAAAAGTGCTCACAAACAACCTGTTATTTGCACATAAGGGGGAAAAAACCCACAAGCTGAAATCCACAAGCTGGCCTGTGCACTATCAGCTTTTATGAGAGTCAGGAGATGAGTATTTTAAGTTAGTCTGTCCTACTAAGGCAGGAATCCTGCTCTTTGAAAGCTGCTCTGTAGTAGCTTATGTCAATTAAAAATACGAAATTCTTGAAATTCTACATGGAAATTGTTGAATAAAATTTTGTCTTGTGTTCCTGCCCCACAGAATTAGAAAGAAGGACTTAGAGAGGAGAGAAGAAACAATTATTGTGGATCGGGCTTGCAGACAAGAAACTCTTACCTATGAGATGGTAAGTTGCCTGTCATCTCATAGGATCTCAAGACAGCCAAAATCCAACTTCTGGTTGCTTTTCTATTCACCACTATGAAATGTACACTATAGGTGTTTGCAGATACAAGTTTGCAGGTAATGATTAAGGATAAAGACATTTTATAGAAAGATAGGACAGGAAGTCTGCTCTTGACTGTCTATTAATACTGGAGGAAGTTAAGGAGGAACTCCAGCTCATTACCGCTATATGACTGCTTTTTTTAAGTGCTGTGAACTTAGAGCTAGACATAGGGCTAGACAAAAAGTGTAATGTTTTTGCTCCTGGAGTCCAGTGTTGGAAACTAAGCTTCAGTGTGTGAATGATTGTGAGCTAGTTTCTAGGGCTAAAAGAGGAAGACAGTAGCAGCACAGTGGTGGTAAATTCCTAATTTGGAGCTTTGTAAGTTTTTCAGCCATTCTGAACTGCCAGGAAACAAGAGTGTAGTCATCAGCCCCTCAGAAGCCTTATTGGAATTTTTGAACTATGTCTAGTACCTTTTTTTTTAATGATTTCTTTACAGCCATTGAAGTCCTGAACAGCAAAACCTCATTTCATAAATGTTCATAGAATCATTAAGGTTAAAAGACCTTTAGGATCATTTAGCCCAACCATTACCTTAACACTGCCAAATCCACCCCTAAACTAAGCACCACATATACACATTCTTTGAACTCTTCCAGGGACACTGAAGTGCTGGAGTCCATGGCTTGAACAAGCCATGAACTGCTGTAAAAATTAGGGGCAGAAGTGTAGTGAGGAAAGAGCCTCGTGTGACTGTTAGACCTTTTTTTCCCCTTGAGGTTTCCTGGTCTGTCGTGAGTTATCACGTTTCAGCTGTTCAGAGACCCAGGCACATTATGTAAACAACATGATGCAATGACTCTGCTGGGCTCTTAGCCTGGGGAATATCTGGGAAAATATTAGCAACAGAAACCTTAATAAAGGGTTTCAATGAGTCGTGTCTTACTACTATTTCTGAAGAATGAGCACATGGTCATTTATTGCATTCTTTAAGTAAGCTGTGTCAGAGCTGTGATTCTGTGGTTGGGACCACGGTGTCTCCGTACAGGAGGAGAGCAGTAAGAAACATGAGTTTGGAATGTGTCACATGAAGAAGGCAGATGCAAGGCAGAGAGCACAAGTATCTCTGAAGTCTCACAGGAATACAGGTTCCTGTTACTAAATCTGAGGAATACTCCATGCTGGTGGGAAGTGTTTGTGCAGGAAGTATTCTCTCTTGATTTGTTGGAAAAGGAGGAAACTGCCACAGAAAAGTGCCCTCCGTCATTCTCACAGCTGGGCTATGTCTTAAACACAAAGCAGGATGGAAATGTAGGGATGCATTTACTTCTCTTCTAAAACAGTACTGTGGCAAGGGCAGTGCTGGGTTTTGGGTTTAGATTTTGGAGAAATTGTGTCCTCCAGCTATGTCTAGCTTCCCCAATAAGAGAGAGTGTTGCACTAACTGTAGTTTTCATATACTTCATTCTGTGTATATTTTCTAGGTCAGTGTTTCCCAAGTTGAGGGTTGCAATCCCCCTTTACATATGAAAGCGTTCAAAGACCATTTCAAAGCATTAAGTGGTGAAAGTTGGTAGCTGCTGGGTTCCACAAGGGCAGAATGACAGCAGCCTCTAATTCCTTTATGCAGGGCCTCTCAATAGCCAAGGAGCAGCCAGCTGTCTTGCAACAAAGCTGAGAAATGAAGGAACATGCTTGAAATCAGTAATTAGAGCAGTTTCTCACCTTTCCACCTTGGACAAAGTAGGCTGTTTTCAATTCAGAAGGCTACATTGTTAAAAATGGGTTACCATTTCTCAGCATTTCTTGGACTGTTAACCAGGATGTATCTTATATATAAATATATATGTAGTTGCCAATATAATATATATATGTGTATGTGTGAATATTTTTCCAGGAGTCACATGCAACTGGAAAGAGGCCAGACAATCCAACAGATCTAGTTGAGGATGGAGAACTACTTTTAACTCTGAACATCTTTTATCCTGTTATATTTCAGAAGGTTGGTATGAAATTCTTTGGGTTGTATTCTGTTTCTTTCCTATTCAGGTAATATCTTGCTCTCCCAAGCAGTTAAAATCAGTGAGTCCACTGAAGACATGTGGTAAACCCTTCAACTCTGGCAATTTCTTAAGGCTCTTTCAGAATCTGGCTTTCATTCTGTTAGCTGTTTACATAACAAAACTTTTACCATAATTACTCAGTAGTTAATTTATTTTACAGAAATCTCAAAATCTGAAACTAAATACATGAAAACTAAAGTACTCTTTCTGGATTTGGGATAAGTGAGCTCTGACTTTCTGTCTTTCCTGCACTTTCTGTTGGAGAATGTAACTTTTCTGAATAAAAGTAATATATGTCAGTCTTAGGAGAGGCTGTGGCAAGATGCTGTGCAGAAGTGATGTGCCAGATGCTACCAGTAGTGACCTTAAGCTGTCAAATGAAGAGCAGTGCTGAGGCTGACAATTTCTAATTTATCTGAAGTTTGTATGCTGTGTTCTTCGTAGCATAAAGATCACAAACCCTACCAAACAGTCCTCGTACTGGGCAGCCAGAAGCTCACTGAGCTGAGAGACTCGATTTCCTGTGTCAGTGACCTCCAGATAGGTGGTGAGTTCAGCAGTCAGCCAGATCAAGCACCAGAGCACATCAGCAAGGTAAAACTTTCTATGCGGAACCCTCTTCATGTTTAGGAGCCTTGAAAACATAGAGAGGGAGGTAAAGTTTTGTTTTGTTGTTTTTTCTTCAGCACTAAATTCAGTTGCACTGGTTCTGCCTGTTGGTTGCACTGCAGGTAAATACTTCATAGCGGCATTACCAAGGTGATCTGTTTTGTGCAATGTCACAAAAAACATCATCATTGCTACTCTAAGGAAATAGAAACACTAGTAGTGAGTTTTGCATAGATATATCACTGTGGACTGATTTTATTTTGAGCTATATTTTGAAACACCAGAGATAGTAGCTAAATGTAGAACCATCCCACTATGCTTTGTTGTTTGCAACTGGACGCTGATAGGGATGAAGATTATTCTTCTCTCCCAAAGTTGCCAGGTGTTCTCTGGATAAGAGAAAAACAAGTTGTCTGGTTGAAAATATTGAAATTGATCATACATTGTATGACATATAATATATGTCATATGATCTAATGGTTGAAGTTGAAAGGGACTTGTGGAGGTCATCTGGTCTACCCCTTCTGCTCAATCAAGGCCACCTGCAGCTGGTTGTCCGTGACCATGTCCCGACTTTTTTTGCCTATCTCCAAGGATGGAGGTTGCACAACCTCCCTGGATAACCTGTGTCAGTGTTCAGTCACCTTCACAGTAAAGAAGTGTTTCTTGAGCTTCAGGAGGAACTGGAGGTGTTTCAGTTTGTGCCTATTGACTCTGATTCTGTCACTCAGCACCACTGAAATGAGCCTGGCTCCATCCTCTTTGCACCCTCCCTAGAAGTATTGTGTAGGTTAATAAGCTTTCTCTTCAGGGTTATCACTCACAGCTTTCTCAGCCACTCCTTTTAGGAGAGATGTCGCAGCCCCTTCATCTTCATGGCCCTTGTGGGACTCTTTCTCCAGTATGTCCATGTCTCTCTTACACTGAGTAGCCAAGAACTGAAGAGAGTACTTATGTTGTGGCCTCGCTAGTGCTGAGGAGAACTGAAGGATCACCTCCCTTGACCTGCTGGCGGTATTTTATCTAATGCAGCACAGGATCCCATCTGCTCCATCTGCTGTCTTTGCTGCAAGGACACATTGTCGGCTCATGTTCAGTTTGGGATCCATCAGGATCCTTTTTGCCTAGCTGCTCTCCAACTGAGTGGCCTCCAGCACACAGTGGAGCATCAGCTTGTTTATCCCCAAGGACAAGACCTTGCACTTCTCCTTGCTCAACCTCACCAAGCTCTTGTTGGCCCATTTCTCTGAGCTGTTAAGATCCCACTGGCTGGCAACATGATCATCTGGTATATCAGCCACTGCTTCCAGTTTTGTGTCAGCAGCAGAGAAGATAACGGTAACAGACAGAAATGAATTGAAGAGTCTGAATGTAAAACACATTCCTACCACTGTGTCTTTGTACAGGTCATCTGAGAAGTCCTGTCTTTTGTCCTGGTGTCTGCTTTTCCTGTGTTTGGACAGCCTCGAGTTAATAGCTCAAAGAGACCTCTGGGCACAAATGAGCATCCCCAGACTGGTCTGGTGATGGAGAGTGCCTGGTTGTCCATGGTTTTCCCATTTAGAATAAATAGGGAAAATCTTTATCAAGTCCTTGAAGAGTGGTTAAGGGAGAAAAGGAGGCTTAAGGGAGACATTACCACTCTCTACAACTATCTGAAAGGAGGGTGAGGAGGGTGTAGCCAGGTAGGGGGTCAGTTCTCCTGCGTAACAAGAGACAGGATGAGAGGAAACAGCCTCAAATTGCACCAAAGAAGGTTTAGATTGGATGGGTATTAGGAAACTTTTCTTCACTGCAAGGGTGGTCAGACATTGGAACAGGCTACCCAGGAAAGTGATGGAATCACCATCCATGAAAGTGTTCAAAA
>VWZW01002027.1:30127-40483 GCA_013397115.1 Edolisoma coerulescens
ATGTGTGGATGTGGCATTTGGGGCATAGTTTAGTGGTGAACATGGCGGTGTTGGGTTAATGGTTGGACTTGATCTTAGAGGTCTTTTACAACATTAATGATTCTACCTTTCTATTCCATCCACTTCCTGGGAAGCAGGGCCTCAGCACGCATAGTGGCTGCTTTGGAAGACAAATGCTTTCCCCATGAATGGCCCCTTCCTCTTTTCCTCCAGCTCTTATTGCTGAGTACAGCATCATATAACATGGGATGTCCTTTGAGTCAGTTTGGGTCAGCTGTCCCAGCTACATTCCCTCTTAGCCTCTCACCCAGCCCCAGCCCACTGGTCTTGGGGAGACTTGGAGAGCCAGCATTGAAGCTGTGCAAGCACTGCTCAGCAGTAGGCAAAACACCGGTGTATTATCCACTCCCCCTTGCCAAAAATGCAGAACACACACTAGAGGGACTGCTGTGAGGCAAGTTAACTCCATACCAGCCAGTCTCTGTGCACTTGATGAGAACACAGAGTACTTTTTACTGAAATGACAGAGAATTATTGAAGTCTTGTTCCCTGGACACACGCATGCGCCCATTCATGCACAACTACCACACGAGAGCACTTCCTGGTCACATCTGTATAAACAAGACAGACATGCAATTCTGGAAGGTCCAGTCACCTCACTTCTAGGGTCTCACAAGAAAATCTATCATCCTTCAAAATTCTCCCTTAATTACAAAGTTTGTCACATGTAGACAGTCCATTTGTAACATTCTCCTCTATCAAAGATAATTAACAGTTTATGGTACTTGTACCAGCAGTGCAGGAATCACCAGATGCCAAATCAACTTCGGAAGCTGAGCTAACCATTAAACTGCTGTCACCACGTACTCTAGACTATATCTCCAAGTGCCACATTCACACACCTTGTTAACATTCCCATGGACGGTGATTTCACCACTTCCCTGAGCAGCTTATTCCAATGCCTGGCTGTCACCTGCTAATGGTAAATAGGGAATAAATCTCCTTTATTTTTCTTTGTTTCTGCATGCAGCCTTTGCTTTTTCTCATTAAGCTGCCTTTATCTGAACCCATGAGCTTGCCTGTCTTTTGTTTCCCCAGTCCTGTTAAGAAAGAGAAGTGAGAAAGCAGCTGGATAGGTATCTGGTGGCCACCTGAAGTCAACGCACTGCATCTTGCTAATTTTTTAAAATATTACTCTTTTTTAAAGTCAGTGCCTTGCAATTACTGAATTTGGGCAGTGATGCTTATATTCTTGTTCTTTGTTTTTGTAGAAGTCCATAACTGCTACGGTGGGGACATAAATAAGAGAAGAGCACTCAAGTAACCTGTAATGGCTTGAGAACAGTATCAGCAGAGTAGGTGCAAAGTTGGCAACCATATGAGCCTAGCTGTCATACCAGCATCTACAATCAGAGCAGAACTTTTCTTAGACACCTGTAGAATGACATCTCTTAATGTAATTTAGATACCTAAAATGCTTAGATTTTTGACATGTTCTTGTTTAAGGTATTTAATCTCTCATAACACTAATGGAGACTTCTCTCTCTGTCTCTCAGGATCTCTACAAATCTGCCTTCTTCTATTTTGAAGGCATCTTCTATAATGATAAAAGATACCCAGAGTGCAGGGATCTGAGCAGGTACAGTATTTGTAGATGCTAACTTAGGAAAACCTTAAGGAACATAAAATTTGTTTCATTTTGTTTATGATTTGTGGTGTTTCAGATACTGGAATGTCTAGAGTAGGAAGCTGGAATGGACTTTTCCTACTGTTTTTGCATGATGTATTGATTTTTACCGAGAAGTTTAACTTTACTTGCTCTATGTATTCTTTCCATTCGCTTCCCTTTTGAAAAGAGTATGGATCTATTTTTTACCTGCAAATCCTGTTTTGCTCTGTTGAGATGGGATTTCTGTGTAAGGTGACAGGTGCCATTTTGTGCTGGCTTTTTAAGTGCCCTCCCTACTTTTGGTGGCAATCAAAAGACGCCTGTGAGGTAGAAGATGGGTCAGAAAGACAACAAGCTCAGCTGTGGTTGTCCTGCTCAGTCTTGAAAATATGCTGAATGCCTTCATTGTAAAGTCAACATGGGGTCTGTGTGACTGATCAGAAAAGAAATCTGAGATTTTAAGGAAGTATGGTCTTGCTGATACACTAGTAAGGTTTAGGAGATCAAAATGTTTAAAATGGCTTGTATGGAAGAGCTGAGTTTGGACCCTGTTGTTCTGCCAGACTTTGTATGTGACTTCAGGGAAATTAATATTTTACTTCTTGTCTTTCTGTCTGTGAACAACAATGATCTTCATAGAAGGGCTTGTCATAGCAGACACAGCTTGTAGAGTTAGATGCCTTGTGTGTAGGAGTGTTCTGAAAAGCCAAAAAGAAATTGACAGTGGCTAGTGCCCTTCCAGTGCTAAATTTTGGGAATGTAACTGCACTTGTCAGCTTTGTGTTTCTCCTTGACAAAAACAAAATAAAAAAAGCTTTTTAGTACTTTAAAACAAAGTTATTGACCAAGGGGGCAAAATGACCTGCTAGTAACTTCAATTACTGGACTATGTGAGAAGTATTGTGCTGTGAACAACCTGACCTGGATGGGGGCCATTAGGAGCATACACTGACTAAAACTCCTCAGGAAGCTGCCTGGTGAGGACTGAAAGGCAGATGTTCCACAAGAGCAGTGCACAGTTCTATCCATCATTTAACTGTGTCTCAGTGAAGAGTTTTGCGTGTTCTCCAAGGCATCTTTTTCTGTGCATTCACAGTTCATAGCTTTGCTATGCTGATAGCCTTTCTGTTTTCAGAACAATTATAGAGTGGTCAGAATCTCATGACAGAGGCTATGAAAAACTTCAGTCTGTTAAGATGGAGGAATACACATTTAATGATTTATCCCTCAAAATTGGCTTTCCATACCTTTACTGCCACCAAGGGAACTGTGAACACATCATTATAATCACAGATATAAGGTAAGTTACTATTCTTTGGGAGTCCTTAGGCAAATGAAAGTAAGCCTTCTCTGGACAAACTTTAGCCATTAAATGCTGAATATTTGTTAGACTAACTTACTTGCTTTAAGATCATTCTGCTGCCTTTTGCAGGGCTTAGATTTTTCTTCCATATACGTGGGAGTATTTCTGATAGAAGAAGAGTAATCTTTCTTGCTTTTTTCTTTTAATTTGCATTCAAAGGTTGCTTTCTAATTAGTGTGGTATGGCTGTTATATAACAGGAACAGCAACCACAGTGTCAAGATCTTTCTATGTAGTGCCAGTGTGTGGCAGATTTACATACTGATTCTGGAGCACCAAGGAGTGGAATGTTGTAGGCTGTGGCTGGGCTCATCTGGACTATTAGTTTGTACTTGAAGCTAAGGGGCAGGAACTGAAAAGAGAATAGAGGAGTGGAAATAGTGGGCAGATGTGGATAGGCCAGGAAGAGAAGGAGAAGGTGATAGTGACTGTGAGGTGGCAACCACATCAACAGTAGAACTATTGTGTACACTTTACTCAGTGCATAACTGGAGAGAGCACTCCTCTGGTTTTCTGTAGTGGGTGGCAGGTCATTTTCTGTTCCCAGGAGCCTGATGTACCAAAACATTGACAATACGTGGTGCTTTCCAAAAGGAACACAACCCAAAGAAAAGCGCAGATGTTGCACGTAGATGATCTCAGGTTTATGAGCCTCTAAAGATTCACCTGGCAATAGCTAGCTAGTCTGTATAGGAGATAAAAGCTTTAAAACGACCACAGAAAGGAGATGGTCTGAAGACTTCTGAGTTACTGCACAAACTGAATTTACTTGTGACCATAAAATCCACAGATGGTGCAACTAGCAGTCTGTCTCCAGATCTTCATCTGTGTTAAGAAATGTTAAGCAGAAGTCTAGTTGTAGTTTCACGTGGGAATTTAAATTGTGTCTTATCTTCAATATCCATGCTTATGTTCAGATAAATTTCAATATGGTGAAGTCTTTGTTGTATGTATTTATTTGTGGTGTATTTATTTATTTCCCTCAAGGCTTATTCATCATGATGACTGTCTGGACAAGAATCTATATCCCTTGCTAATCAAGAAACATTGGCTATGTACCAGAAAATGCTTTGTGTGCAAAATGTATACAGCAAGGTATGCTACATTCTTGACCCCATTGTCATCTTAATTAAGTCTTTCTAGGTGCTGCTACTAACTTTAAAAAATAGTAAAAATCAAAGCTCTGTATGTGTTTCATAATAATAATAATCTTTGCTCTTCAAGCAGTTGACCTTTCTCTATCCAGGAAGAGGCTTCCAAGTGTTCACTTGGAGTTGATTCAGGAGGTTCAAAAGGACTAAAATGACTAAGAGATCAATTATTTGGCTCATGTTCTTTTGCATACCTGGAGCTTGGCTCTCTTATCAATTACTTTTGAAAATCCTACTTTTGGGGGAAATGCTGCATTTTCCCCCTTTGCAAGATATGTGTTTCAAATTCATTTACCAGAAATCATACAGAGCTTTTGTTTAATCTAGCATCTAGGCAGGTATAGATCTGTCCAACTCTAATATAGTAAAATCTAGAGATTTTTAAAAGGCATGTAACTTTCCCCACAGGAAACTCCTTACCTCTACCTGAAAACTGTGTGCTCTGCAGCTGTTCTTGAAGGAACTCTTTGTGATTTTCTGCAGTTAAGAGAGCGGAATATGAATTTGGTGCTCTTTATACACTTTAGTGATGTTAATTTAGATATGACACAGACTTCTAATAAATAGTAGAAATTTCTCTAAAGACTAGGCTAGCCTCCCTGATTTTATAGATCTGAATGATTTATTTGCAGAAACGCTGGTTACCTTATTTTTTTCCCTGGGACAGCTTATGCCCTCAGCCTCTGTTTGACATAGCAGGTTGTGTCTTCGTTGTCTTGTGTGTTTGGCCTTAGACTTCCCTGGAATCAGGCAAAGAGCCAATTCCCCTTGAGATGGGAGTCCATCCTAGGGTTCTTAGCAGAGCCCTGAGGATGCCTTCACAGGGGCCTATGATCTGTGAGGCATTTGGCCATAAGGGGAGGTGGTGCCAAAGGGTCAATATGGGGGAAAAATGGGATGGGGAGGACATTACCAGAGGTGATGTAAATCCATGAAATTAAAACCAGGATTAAAGCACTAAGCTTAAGTGGGAACATGCTAAACCATGGACAGCAGAGCTGCTTTGGCTGGCTGTCCTGTGTGTTCTAACTGTGCAGATAGCATCTGTAATCACCAGAGGCCTTCAGCTGTCGTGGCCTCTTGAGTGCTATCATATATTAATTACTCAGTGACATGGCAGGCCCTCCTTATACATGTTAACTTGTGTTCATGTTAACTTCAGTGCTTGCTGGAGTGTGCCGCAATCCTCACCTTGTCTTGTCTGCCTCATTCGGGGCCTGCTTTTAGACTCCTAAATGGTTTTGATTGCTCAGAGGAGCTTGGGTCAGGTACATGTCTGCTCCATATCACAGTTTCTTGCAGTAAGGGAGAAAAGATTTATCTTTTATGACTTAGATGGCCACAGGGTGGACAGAAGATTCCTGGGTTTTTTTTATGCACTGTACCAGCTGCACAGGGTTGAGGAGTTTCTCAGAAGTGCTGCTGCAGCTGCAGGGATAGTAGTACCTAGTCTATATAAAATTATTGCTGATGTTTGTTGCTGCCGTCCTCAGTCTTGAGTAAAATGTTGAGATGTTTGTCACAAGTGTGTTGCGCTTGTGAAAAAACACTTGTGTTTTGTAACCTGCAGGTGGGTAACCAACAGAGACAGTCTGGCCCCACAGGATCCTTGTTTCTTCTGTGATGTTTGTTTTCGGATGCTCCATTACGATGCAGAAGGCAATAAACTGGGGGAGTTTCTTGCATATCCTTATGTTGATCCTGGGATTTTCAACTGAAACTGACATGCCCCAGGATGAATTCAATGAACTACATTGTTGAATCTGTTGCTCTGGCTGTTAAAACCACTGGACAGCTTGAGTTTTGAGCATACTGCTGGGTTCTGGGTTAGGCATGTAATCCTCTCCTATGAGGTGGAAGGAGCCCTTTGCACTTGAAGTCTCTCTGGTGAGTTTTTCTAAGTAAGTATGATTTTACAGATAAGTTGGCATAGAAAAATATAATACATTTTTACAACATTACAGTAGTTTGGAGGCTATGGACTGTAAAATGTGAATGTTGGAGAATACTTGGCAAAAGAAACCATGATTTTGAGAACCTCTGTGCATCCAAGGCTCTGTAAACCTCTGAGGATGAGAACATGGTCTGTGGATATCTTACCTTGAAAGCTCAGGCAGTTGCCATCTTTGAACAAGGGTGGATGGCACTGGATTTGTAGGGAGGAGAATGTTTTCTGAGAGAGAAGCTCAGAATGCTGCTTAAACTTTTGGGTCTTTCCTACAAATGACAGCTTGCATCTGAAGGCTTCTGCTGTCCTTGGTTTCTGACTCTGAGGACGGATTCTGTAAAGAGGAAACTGCATTTCACCACTACTGAATTGTAGCCTGCCTTTTAAATAATTTTGTCAACTGTTCACAGTGTTCATTGTGCACCTTTTTTTTAGTATCATTCTGTTATTGTAAGTAATGATTTTTTAAATTAAAATGTGACCAATTTGTAGTTCCTAGTCTGTTGTTAAACTGAAACTCTGTCAAGACAGGATATACTTTTTTAAAAAGTCTTCTGGAATTAAGGTTTTAGTGGAGATTCTTGTTGTTTAGGAAAGTTAACGCTAACTGCTTTTCTTTTGAAAACTTCTAGTTTTCAACCAGCTCGTTCTGGTTGGTGAAAGACTGCCTACTCTGACAATCTGCATACAGAAAAGTGACAAACTGAATCCTGTTCAGGTCCTGTAGCTGCAGATTCTGCCAGTGCTTACTTGATTATCTTAGATGTCTTGAAACAAAGGTATCTGAAGCACTCGGAGGACTCCATTGATCACTCACATATCTTACTGCTTTCTGGTGGTGTATTAAATCATGTGAATATAAATCCGTGCTTTTTTTAGGAACACCAAAAAAAAAGTGTTGCTTTTTTTTCCTGTCTTGTAAACCAGCCAGCTGTTGGTCTATGTATTTTAGTGAACTAAACACTTGTAAAAGCAGGTGGTGTTAGTTCTCTTACCCTTCAGGAATCTGCAGAAAAGGGAGTGCCCTTCCCACCACAACTGTGACAAGTCCAGCTGCTGGGGCAGGGCTGTTTCGTGGTGCTGCAGCAGCTACTTTAAAGGTCCTCTACAATACAGCTCTGGTTGCAAGCTCAGCATTTGCCTCACAAGTTGCTACTCCTCATCCTTCCCCCAGCTCCTCTTTCAGCTGTCTCCCGTAAGCATATAGACTTCCCAGTCCTCTTCAGTATTGAATCAGGGATCACACAGAGAGCTAGCATGTGTTCTAAAGCAGCAATCAGTACTTTTTTTGTGGGGGCATTTCTTTTTTTTACTTTGGGTGTAGGGAGAAGGGAGTGGCAAAATGTGAGTTTACTCTTTCATTAAATTAATTTGCCTCAAATATGCTGTCTCTCACACAACCCATTTATCTTCTTAATTAAAAGTTAAGGTCAAATATATTTCAAAATTGGTGTCTCTGCAGATTAAGAAATTTTAGTAGGCCAGTCCCAGACTTCCAGTCAGGCAGAGAGAAGCTGGCCACAGTCTCAGTGTGGGAGTTGAGAGCATTCAGTGCTTAACTACAAAACAGAGAAGAATCATATTAGAAGCTTGCTGTTTGTATGACCTGGTCCTATTTCATATTCAGTGATTCATCTTAAATGACAAATGGAACAAAAAGGTTACACTAAGTCATAGTTTTTAAAGATCCCAGAAGCTGTCACAGGACAACTGGGTCTGGTCTTGATTTGATAAGTCTTTCTAAATGAGTCCTCTGAGTGAAATCCGGCATTGCATCCAGTGCCCGTTTGTGGCTAAATCTCTACAACACCAGCTGGATATGTGTTTTAGCAACTTATTAAATGCTGTGTTTTGGTGATGAAAACATCCAAGCAGGTTTATTACTTCATGACAAAAAATGAGAAAAAAAATTATTTCAAACTTCCCAGATGTCTTGGAGATTCTCCCCCTAATGAGAGTTTTTTCCTTGCTGACAAGGTGACACAAAACTCTAGTATTGAGGAAGAGGAGAGGTCCCTCTGGTTTTACTGTTGGTATGAAGTTCCAAAGCAAAACCTGATTCATATAGACGGTGTCACTTCCCAGTGCTAACCAGGCACTTGTAACATTACCACAAGAGTCCCCTATCTACTTGAATGATGAGCAACTCAACAGGGCTGCACAATATTTTAAGCTGTAGTAAACTCCATTCTTGAAGTAGGGATGCTGTTGTCAAAGCTAACTCTGCTTTAAGTTTTGTGCATAGCTGTGTTTTCTGTCTTCAGAAAGAATCAGCCTTATTCCTTGTGAGACTTTAAGTGACTGCCCAGTCAGTATCAGCTCTTGTGTTTGTATCTTTCAAGAGACACAGTTCAGGGCCACTCAGGCATCTTTGAAGGTGAGATGACCCTTTCTACAGTCATGTCAGATTTTGTGAATTTAGGTTATTTCTGGTTTGTAAATGGGCAGTAAATTTAGGCAGCAAAAGCCCAAGCAGCTGCATGGACAGTGATTGCATCAGGAGCTTCATCTCTGCATCCTATCTCAATTAACTCTTTGAAGCAGTGGCATGGTGAGCGATTATCCCTGAAACAGTTGTGACAGATGTGTTAGCTTATCAATACTTGTGTGAAAACTGGGTGGGTTTGGCAATACGGCATCCTTGTCAAATATACAATACCATTTTTTTTCTTTTTTCTTTTTTTTTTTTTTAATAAGGTTTGATAAAAAGGGATGGTCAAAATTGAGAAGTGCTTTATGTGAGGATTTCCAGTAATACCTTTACAGAAATACTTTCAAGGATAAAAGTGGAAGTTGAGTTTCTTGAGGTTTCAATAAAGTCCATCTCATGACTTGCTGGAATGTGGAAATCTGCAAAATCCAGCAGATAGTAACTCACTTCTATTTGTAAGCTAAATGAGAATGCTGCTTGTCTGATGGTTGAGCTGTACAGCCATGTCAGTCATTCCCCTTACCATCAGTCTATTGTCAAGTTCTAAAGATTGCTAGAAGTCAGAGTCTGTGGAGGCCAATCATTGTGGCCATCTGCCAAAGACAGTTTTATACTGGAGCTGCCATGGTGATTGAACTTGCAGGGTGTAACTTCAGGTATTGTCTTCAAGATCTGAAAGCTATTCAAACACAGGAGCAGGCAACCTCAAAATGTCAGAAGTCAACGAGGCAAAGCAGGAGGCCAGGTTGGCTGAGTAGGGATATTCTTTTTGAGTCCAGGCAGACCAAGAAGGTGTGTGTCTGGTGAGGCAAGGACAAGGGACATGGGAGGAATACCGAGATGGTGCACCCCACTGTAGGGAGAACATTTATGTGGTCAAAGCTCAACTGGGGTTGAAGCTCTCCAGAACTGTGGGCACAATAAAAAGAGAGTGTTTTTTTTTTTTAATATATCAATAGCAGAATGCAGTGCAGAAAAGACATTGGCCCTCACCTACAGGATGAGTATGGTCACCTCACAAACAGGGACACAGACAAGTCAGAGATGTTAATGCTTTCTTTGCCTCTCTTCAACGTGGACTGTAGGCCATGGGGGTCCCAGTGCCCTGAGCTGGAGGACTGCGAGAATGATCAACTCCCAGTGGACCCTGAACTTGGGCGGGATCTGGTGTGCCAGCTGAATCCCTTTAAGTCCATGGGGTTTGATGGGATTCATCCAAGAGTACTCAAAAGAGCTGTCTGATGTCACTGCAAGGTCTCTAAATGATTTTTGAATGGGTTTGGGAATTTGGAGAGGTGCCAGTCAACTAAAATCTGGCTAACATTGTCTGAGTTATCAAGAAGGGCAAGAAGGATGACCCTGAACACTATAGACCTGTGAGTCCCGCTTCAGTGACTGGTAAAATTATGGAGAAGATGATTCTGTGAGTTCTTGAAAACACCTGAAGGACAACACAGGTTTCAGTCAGAACCAGCACAGCTTCATGAGGGGAAAATCCTGCTTGTCAAACCTAATTTCCTTTTATGACAAGGTAACCAACCTAGTTAATCAAGGGGAGCCAGAACATGTAATCTTTTTGGATTTCAGTGAAGCTTTCAATACTGTCTTTCACAGTATCCTCCTGTAAAAAAATGGTCTGTGCACAATGCAATAAATGCTTTGTGAAATGGGTGAGCAACTGGCTCATGGGTTGGGCACAAGGGGTTACAGTGAATGAGGTGACATCAGCCTGGGGACCTGTCACCAGTGGGGTTCCACAGGGCTCCATCCTTGGCCCAGTGCTCTTCCTCCTCTT
>VWZW01002027.1:40651-75628 GCA_013397115.1 Edolisoma coerulescens
GATGGTGAAGGGCCTTGAGGGGAAGCCATGTGAGGAGTGACTGAAGTCACTTGGTCTGTTCAGCCTGGAGAAGAGGAAGCTGAGGGGAGACCTCATTGCAGTTACAACTTCCTCGTGAGGGGAAGAGGAGAAGCAGGCACTGATCTCTTCTCTGTGGTGACCAGTGACAGGACCCGAGGGAATGGCCTGAATCTGTGTGAGGGGAGGTTGAGGCTGGATATTCAGAAAAGGTTTTTGCCCCCAGAGGGTAGCTGGTCACTGGAACAAGGTGCGCAGGGAAGTGGTCCCAGCACCAGCCTGACAAGAGTTCAAGAAGTGCTCTCAGTCACAGGGGGGGATTCCTGGGGTGTCATGCGCAGGGCCAGTTGGGACTTTGATAATCCTTGTGGGTCCCTTTCAACTCAGCATGTTCTGGGTATATTCTCAGGATTTTTAAACTCTAATTTCTAACCTGGCTGTCCTCTGTCAAATACCACATACAAGTTGTTCTAGTATCAGGCAAAGTCTGTGTTTCAAGAAACACTCTTCAGAGATGTTTGTACCTGTTCTGTTCCCTTTCATGCCTCTAGGAATTAAAACACTTTACCAGTGTTTCTGTTGAAATTCTAGTTAGAGGTCCCCAAGTTAATGCCAAAGCAGTAAAATCAAAATAGTACTAAAACCAGACTCATGATTTTCCTGTGAATGGTTCTGTCCACACAAGGATCTCTTTATCAGTTTAAGATTCTTTAATTCCATAAATTGTTCAAGACTGTTTTCCAACCATTCTGCATCAACAGCTTCTGTGAGAACACCACACTTTTCAGTATACTTATTATACCAAAAGCAAACCATAAAATCACATTGCAGTAAATTGGCACAACGCGTTTTGCAAGAACAGAACTAAACTTACTTAAAAAAAACCAAACAATGAAGTACACTCATACATTAACATTGTAACAGCTATAAAAATGCAGCTTTCAACTCCTACAAAACACAGTGAAAAGACATCCCCAACAAGAGTTGAAAACTGCACAAAGAGAGGTCAGTATCTTAGGAAGAGAGGAAGTTTTATACAAATGAAGCAACTGGAGAGTCAGAAGTATTTACACTTTTTCCTGCTATTAACTAGACAAACATATAGTAGTAAGTTAAAAATATACTACAACTCTAAGTCCTGTAACATGTAAGCATTTTCTAACTGGGATTTTAATCTTTTGAAATGTGTTACCTGTTAATACTGGATATAACTACTGGCAAAAGTGTTTAAATACTTTTAAACCAAGATTAAAGGGGCTTTTATTCCACAAAATTTAACTTCAAAATACTATGCTTATAAAATTATTTAGAATTTCAGCAGTCTATAGATTTCAAATGCAAAACTTAACAATCCTCTTTAATTTGTAATTAAAAAAAACACCAAACAACAAAACTCCAGTGATGTCATTTGTTTTCAAAGGCAGAATCATCTGCTGGCTTTTCAAGCTCTCTCTCTTCACCACATGTCCTAGAAACAAAATAAAGCAACATTATTGACCATATACAAGTGCAACAAGGAAGACTTATTCCAGGTGACTGTACAGTCTAGAGCAAGCAATGCTGATGCACACTCAGCAGTACACTGATTTAAGAAGTTTACCAGCTCTTTGCTTAGAGTCAGCCACATGGGTATTTTGGACATTATTTATTTTGTTTACTTGTTTCTCACATCTAAGAAACCAAATGCTGCAAATAAAAATGTACGAAAAATACTGAATGGAAAGAAGTTTGTATGCTGGAGAGTCCGGAGCTTGCTTGAATTCAGACACGTGGATGCATTTCTCAACATGCACTGTATTTGCAAGGCGTTTATTTTAAAATCTGGTTTGTAGCTGTTAGCCAACAGTAAGTGCAGACCCTATGTCCAAGTAGCCATAAAGTATTTTTTTGAAAAGTGGGTTTGTTTCTTTATCAAAGTCGAAGACTGTTGGAGTGTCACAGCAAACACCACCCACACGCTTGATATAAATGCTTATTTAACTTATTTAAGCAGAGGGCTAGATTGTATAACCTGTATGAGAACCTACACTTGTGACTCCACTATGTTCCTGTAGCATGCTGCTTGTTCAGATCAAATGAGTATTTGGCGTAACTGGTTGAAAACTCCCAAACCCACTTCAGTACTTCTGAGGCTGCCTCACAGCAAGTATCAGATAAATTTCCATCTTAAAGGGGTTTTTCTTGTTTTGTTGTGTTTGAGTTTAACTTACTGTAAATAACAATATTCCACTCTTTTCTATAGTTTTAACTTGGCAGTTAGCCAAAAGAATGACAGGCAGCTGCAGTTTCTTCTGATGTGCAGGAAGATAATGATGAAAAGAGCTTGCTGCAACTCATACTGCTGAACAAAAAGAATCCCTGAGTGCAGAGTGCTTGGAGAAAACAAAATGTACTTCAACAAAACAATTCAACTCTAGGATAATTCTGGGCCTTTTCCTTATTTGTTACTAAATTCTATTATGTGTTTCTCTTTCTATAAAAGATTCATTGCTTGTTGTTTCTGTTTACAAAACATATTTTTCAGTGAAACCAAGTTTTAAATACTTAATGCCAGACAAATTCAAGAATTCTTATGGCTTCCTGTCTAAAATGGTAAGTGCATCCACCTCTATAAAGCATTAAGACTTCTGGACTTTCACAGGTCTAAGTCCTAACCTGCAGCTTGCCTGCATTTGAGTGATTCTGTAGCCAAATTGTAGAACATTATTTAGAGTGGCTTGTCTACTGATGATAATACATGAATTCACAAAAAATTAATAAATCCCATTAGTTTCTCTAAGGCTTAGTTCAGGCTTCCTTAAAACACAGGAAAAAGCTTTTACTTTGCCCTGTTCCACCACATGCTGATTCTCCCCAATAGCAGGACATCCTGTTATGCTTTTCCTTTAAGCCTCCACACAGCAGTGAGTGAAATAACTTTTTAAATATTCATTCAAATCTTAAACAGAAGATTTGCACACTGTTATTCTCTAAAGTTGAGAGAAAACTCTGTGAAGAAAAGAGTACCTCAACAAAGTTAAGTAACTTCAATCTACTGCTGTTCTATTTTACATGATTAAGCTAGAGCAGAACAGATCCTCAGCTCAGGAAGGTTATTAACTCACTTTTTCTTACTGCCAGCCTCATGTCTATCTTTCTTTTCTTCAGCATTTTCTCCATTGTGTTGTGACTGGTTGGTGTCCTGGGCTTCAGAACCTCCATTCAGAATCTTTGAACCTTTAAAATGAAAAAGCAGAAAAGTGGTACTTGCAGGCAATAAAACTGTATTATAATAGCCCCCGATTATTTCTTTACCTTAATCAAATAAAACATAAATGTCTTCCCCTCACCTCGATACCCAGGCAGCTGAAACAATACAACAGACACTAACTGATATAGCTTCAACTTTTGAAAATTCCATGCAATGTGCCTCATCCCATGGTTTTAGCAATGGGAATTGAACGGTATGTATTTTTCATGCAATTTCAAGTTCTTCCTGTGCTTGCTAGGCTACAGATCATAGGCCCAATGCTTGTTTTTATTCTGAACGGTGAGAGAATATACTTCAGCAGTAAATTCTGTTGACCACTCTAACCAGGTCAGATAACTTTGGGGGATTCTTGTTACTTTAACTGTAGAAGTTAATAGTTCCATCACATCTCATTTACCCTCAACTCCAACAAATTATATATAATCAAAATACAAGTTATATAAATAGAATAGAAGTGTTTAGTGATAGCATGGATTTTTCAAGCAGGAAAACAGCACTAGCTAGAAGGTGTATTTAGTGAAGCCAGTGCAGAAATATTTAACATCTTTTAAAATTTCTATGATGACTACATGTCTTGCTGTGGTATTATGAGCCAGTGAATTTTGTGTAAATTTTTGAGGAATGTCACTGTCTGAACCAATGGTCCATTTCACTTGAAGCTTCAGATTTATAAAAGAACTCATCTATTAAACAACTGAGCTACAGTAAGGGAAAAAACCCAAGATGTTACTCATCTAAATTTTTACAGGCGAAGACATAGTAAAAAAGCAAACTTGATCTTTTAAAGATGACATTCTAGTAGTTTATCTGCTTATACTTGCTCAGAATCAGTTTTGAACTCAAAAGGCCACAGGAGGAATTTGATAAAAGAATAAATGCTATATTCCCTTGTTACAAAGTAGATAATCTGATGCTGTACATCAAGTACCATCAATTACAGCATTATTCTGTTTTGTAAAGATAGTCAGGGTTCAGGAGTTCATTTTTAAAAGAGCAAATGTATGCATGTAAGGATCAGAATTTCTTTTTACAGCAACTAAAGAAAAAAACTACTTCTACAAAATAACCCCCTACTCTGGTAGAACTTCTTCCCATTCTCCATGTGACTGGGCAACAATATGGTATTTCACTGTGTTCTGCTGAAGCTGTGTTAGCCTTATCCCGAGTGCCTTCACTAGCCAGACTATGCCCAGGAAGTCTCAGTGTAACTTCTTTTTTAAAAGTATTAGTTGTGCTGATTACTGGTTTGGGGAAAGAACTGTATGGAACTTCATCACATATCCTCTCACCAGAAAATGGTTAAGATTTTAACATCATCTTTGCTTTCTTAGCAATTACAAGTATAGCGACATTTTTACTACAGTTGTTTTGAATCCTTGGCACCTCAGTTACAGTAATTTGTTTAGTCTAGATCTGGGTGGTATAACTTTTAAATTATTTTCTGAAAAAAAAACCAGTTCTGCTCCTAGACTTCAATTTCAAAGTAAATGGAGTTTCTGTGAGGTGCTTGTGGAGATCAAGGATCTAAATAATTTAAGTAGATGGGTAGAAATCCTACATTTTCAAGGATTTAAATTCATTTGCAACATAGCTTTCCAGTGTGTCTGTCTCAATTTGTTCCTCTATTTTAAAAATGTGAGTATCTATTTTAGTACTATTATTGAGCATGCTTACTTATGGAAAGCTTCTGATAGTCTGCTGTACAAGTGCTCATGATTGATGTGGAATTGTACTGTTAAGAGCATAAATACGTTCTTCTGCCATAAATGATTATTTCCTTACTGTTAGGCTGAACTACTAAAGTTGCATCAGGGAAGCAACACAGGAAGTGGTTAAAAGTTGCTACTACACATGGTAGAGCATGCATGATATAGAAAGAGGCTAATGAAGGAAACTAAGCAGTTTCAGGTTCTCCCTCAGTGGTAGAAGACAAGGTACCAAAAAGTTACTGGAGGAATAGAAGATTGTGTTGGTTTTGGCTGGGGTAGAGTTAATTTTCTTCATGGTGGTGAGTGTGGGCCTGTGTTCTGGATTTGTTCTGAACACAAGGTTGATAATACAGAGATGTTTTTGTTACTGCTGAGAGGGGCTTACACACAACCAAGGCTTCTTTTGTTTTTGTATTCCATTCTGGGGAGGAAGTTGGGGGATCATGGGAGGCTGGGAGGGGACACAGCCAGGACATGTGACTTGAGCTGACCACAGGGATATTCCAGACCATACAACATCATGCTCAGTATGTGAAGTCAGGGGGAAGAAGGATAGGGAGATACATTTGAGTGATAGCATTTGTCTTCCTGTTACGTGTGAGGGGGCCCTGCTGTCCTGGGGATGGCTGAACACCTGCCTGCCCATGGGAAGCACTGATTTATTCCTTCGTTTGCTTTTATGTGCACAGCTTTTGGTTTCCCCATTAATCTGTCTTTACCTCAACCCATGAGCTTTCTTCCTTTTACGCTTCTCTCCCTGATCCTGCTAGTGGAGGACTGAGCGAGGGGCTGTGTGGGGCTTGGCTGCTGGCTCTGGTTAAAGTGCAACAATGGTAGTATGTCATTCTACCTCACATTTAATGTTTTCGGTTTTTTTTAAATTCCATAACATTATCAAGTTAGATAATTTACAGAAGTAAAATTTGCAAAACTTAATTTTTGCAAAAGCCCTTTCCTTTAGCCAATTGAGATAAAACAGCTGATAAACATTACATCGAAGTTAGTCATAGCAGTACTGTCCTTGACAACTTCAGATACAAAAAGGTTTTTATAGATTGGCGAAACTCCTACATCAAGGATGTTTTGAAGCTGGCTCAGAAATTAACGGAGACTATGTCTTTTATGTGACAAGAAAGTAAACCCACAGTGACTTACCTGTTTGGTCCTTTTCTTTTTCCATTTTTTTGTTTGCTCCTTTCTTCCCCTGCTCTTTGGTTTTATTGGCTTCTTCATGCTGCTTTTGCTCAGCAAGTGATTTATTTAGTACTTGGGAAAGAACAGAATCTCCTTCCCCAACCAGAAACATGGTCTTGAACTTGTTATATAGCATTGTAGATTTCTCCATGATAACTTGGCTAATTTTAAATTTCCGTATCTGAAATTGAAGTAATAAAACAAGCTCCACTTAGGTCCTTAAATATCTGTGTAATTTCATTATGCGCTAGATTAAATTCTTCATTTAACCTACAATGAGATCATAGACTTTTGCACTTGAAGTGTCACAGAAACACACAACTACCAGGTTGTGAGTGACCTCAAAAGATATCCCGGTCCTAGCCATCATGGGAAAGGGAGCCTGGGTCACACTTTCAAACACCCTTGATCCCATCACATCTTGATAACCTCTAGCAATGCGAACTCCACCACATCCCTGAGGAGGTTGTTACAGTAAAACAGTTGTTCTTACTGTAAAAAAAAAGTTTTTTAGTATCAAAATAAAGCCTTTCCCAGTGCAACTTGTACCCATTGCCCCTCATCTTCCCCATATGTCTCCTTGTGAAGACAAAGCCTCCACTCTTTCTTTGCAGTAGCCTTTAAACTGCTGGAATAATGTGATGACTTTTCCAGAGAGGAAGGAACTAAACCCTCTAGTCTTTGCTTATAGGGCAGGTTCTCCAGCCCTTTGATCTTCCGGATGGCCCTTTCCAGTCTGTCTGCATCATTCTTGATCTGTAGGGACCCAGACTGGACAGAATACTCCAGTAGTAAATAAGGCTGGTATCAACTTAAGAAAACATATACTTTACTTTAACTAACATTGCAATTCTCACCTTCTTGAGAGTTAAAATCATCTCTGTATGTTTCTGAGCTTGCTGCATTGTGACTTGAAGGGATGCAAGCTCATCAAGAGCCTCAATACACCTGTTCACATCCTGTATATAAACAAGAAATTAGTCTGAAGACTTAAATTACATGTTAATAATCTTTAATTAGCCATAGTAATCTAACTTCTGTGCTCAGTGACACCTTCCTATAATATCCTTCATTTAACTATGTACTTAATTTTATAACAATTTATACAGTCAAACTTGCCAACAAAAATTTAACACCAGTTGTCTCTTAGCGACTTCCATAAAAGGCAGATGATATTTGACTAACTTGTAACAAGAATTTTATGCTTTCAACATAGCAACTCAAGCTTTATGGTGCTTTCATGATTCTACTACTTCTATGCTTGAAGCTGTTCACCATAGCCAGGCTTTACCATGCACAATTTTTCTCAAGTGATTAACCACCGAGAAGGCAGCAAAGCATCCTAAGTGGACTGTTGTTACAACAGAAAACTGTCCTTGTAGATTCCCCACACCCTCTTTTTAAAGAGCGCTTTGCCCTCTTTTTAAGTAAGTTTTCACAGATGCACCACCATCCCAGCTGAGGGGCTTAGCCATGCCCTGCAGTGGTTCACCCACTGGAGCAGGCTGGAACTGATTATGTCTAGCACAAGGCAGTCCCCCACCCTCAGCACCAGAACTTGCCTCCAACACCGAGAACAACTCTGTTTCTCTAGCTGCAACAGCTTGCTGCTCCTCATGCTGCCATACTTCTTCACTCACACTTATTTCCTTATCTTCACATTTTCTCCAGACTGAACACTCCCAGCTCTCTTGGCCTGCCCTTTTTCAATACACGCTCCAAGCACTTAATCCATCTTTGTGGCCCTTTATTTGGCACCCTACAGTAGGTCCATCTCTCTGTTGTTCTAGGGAGCCCAAAATACAGTCCAGTGTCTCATCAGCGCCAAGTGGAGGGCAACCACCACATTCCTTCCACATTCTGGCAACTCTCTCTCTAATGCAGCCCAGAAAGCTGTTGGCCACTTCAGCTGCAAAAGCATATTGGTGGATCATGCTAAGCTTGGTGTCCACCCAAACCCCCAGGTCATTTTCTGGCAGGCTGCTTTTCAGCCACTCAGTCCCCAGCCCATGCTGGAGGCATGGGGTTATTGCTCCACAGGTACAGAACTGGAACTGAAGTTGATGAAGTTCCTGTTAGCCCACTTCTCCAGCCTGTTCAAGTCTCTCTGGATGGCAACACCCCCATTAAACATTTGATTTTGTTTTGTATCATGTGCAAACTTGCTACAGGTGTGGATCATCATCCCAGTCATTAATGAGATGTTTTAATAGTATTGACTACTAGTGACTGACTTGTAGCTAGACTCTGCCGCCAGTAAGTTTTTTGTGCCCTGCTGTTCAACCAGTTTTCAGTCCACCTTTCTATCTACTTTTTTAGTCCAGATGTCATCAGTTTGTCTTTGAAGCTGTCCTGAGAGACATCGTCAAAAGCCTTTTTAATCTTAATATTAACAACATCCACTCCTTCATCCACCAAGCCGGTCATCTCACGAAAGGACATCATTTTAGTCAACTGTAATTTCATCTTCATTAACGCATGCTGACAACTCTCAGAGCTCTTACTGTACTTCATACCACTGGAAACAATTTCCTGGAGGATTTGTTCCATCACATTTCAAGAGATTGGTGTGAGACTGACTGCCTGCAGTAACCTAGATCCTCCTACAAGATGAGGGTGACATTTGCTTTCTTCCAGTCCTCAGGAACCGCCCCCTCATCATCATGACTTTTCAAAAACAAAATGGAATGGATGGACAACGACATCATCCAGCTCCCCCAGCACTGTTCTGTTTATTCTGTATCTGGTCTCTGTCTAAATGTTCTCTAATTTGATCGTTGTCCTCTGAGCATCAAGATTTTCTTGTTTTAATCTTCCCATGGTTTCAGGGACCTAAGATTTCTGAAGAGAATTCAAGTACAAGCAAACTGAGGTCAAGATGACACTGGTTACCTTAGTCATCTCCTTTTTTTACCAGAGCGCCTATCTCATTCAGCAGCAGGCCCACATTTTCCTAGACTTTTAAGATGAATCAACCTTGATAAGGAGGTAATCCCTAAAAGTGAGCCAGATCTCCTTGTCCTGTCTTCGCTCCAGCCCAGTCTCTCATGAGATTCTTCCAAGCACATCCCTGTAGAAAGTCTGCTCTCCTGAGTCCAGGGCTGTGATCCTTTTCACCCTGCTCTGTTCTCCCTGAACTCTACTATCACAGTCACTGCAGCCAAGGTTGCCCTGACCTTCATATGCCTGACCAGATCTTTGCTGTCTAGAGGAATCAGGTCTAACGGAGTGTCTTGCCTTACCAGCTCCTTCATCACCTGTGTTAGGCAATTATCACACTCCAGAAGCTTCCTGCATTGCTGTGTAATCCTTATGTCCCTTCAGCAGATATCAGGATGTTTTAAGCTTCCAGTTAGAACCAGAGGTGTCTCCCAATTGTCTTAAGAAGACTTCATTCTTTAATTCTCCTGGATCAGTTGATCTGTAGTAGGCATTCTCAGGATGCCACTCATTTTGGTTAGCCCACTGATCCTGACCCATAAGCTCCCAGTTGGCTTATCAGCTGTCCCCATGCAAAGCTCCACACATTTCAACTGGTCTCTCACATTAAGTTATCCTTCATCTTGTGTTCCCAGCACCCATCTTTCCTACAGAGCCTGTAAACATGTAAGGCAAGGCTCACCTCACTTCTCACCAAATCTCTGATACCAATGAAACCACAGCCCTGCAACTGCAGACAGGTGTCCAGTTCCCCATGGCTGCTCCTCACACTATATGTATTAGTGTACAGCCACCCCTAAGAGAAACACAGTTGTGCTGACGTTCCAGAAAGGTTATGAGAGTTTTCCTCATTATGCTGGGCTGCCAGCAGTTCCTCATTCAATGTGCTGATGCTTGTGGTCATGCCAGTTCAGTCCTGCTCTGCAAAGGAGTTCTGTTGATTACAAGGTCAGCTTACATCACCCTGCTGACATCTGTTTATATCTCATTGCCATCCTGCTGTACCGTTTCCTCCTCTGCTACCATTCCCAGGTTGATGCTCTTTAACCAGGTTGGCCAGCCCCTTGGCAGCACTACTTTTGGGTCAATCCTGCCACCTCCTAGCACGCCTATCCATTCCTTTGCAAGTCTTTTCCTCAATGTAGGGCTCACCACCTGGGTGCCCATACCTTTACCATTACCCTCAGAGTCTCACAGTCATGCTTGATACTTTCCAAGTGCCCCCTAACTGTATCACTGGTGTCCAACAGAGAAAACAGCAGCAAAAAAAATAGTCATAAGGCCAGAAAGCCTCAAACATCTGTCAGTAACATTCCAAACCCAAACCCCTGACAAGCAGCAGATTTCCCTCGACAGTGAGTTGAGTCAGTAGACTGGAGCCCTAATCACTTGCATCAGGAAGTCAGCCACTACCGCATCCAATGTCCTGGTGTTTCCACATGGCTCAGCAAGCTGATCTGGCACCAGATGTTCTATTTGAAGTAATTCTATCTGAATGTTTCTGGTAAATAATTTGTTATGTAGTATTTTCAAACAAAACAGATTTCATTTGCTGACGCTCATCTTTCACTGCCCACAGTAATCGCAGTTAAGCAGCAGTTATCTTTCATATGGAAAAAATTCCTTTCATTTTCAGAGTATTAATTAAAAACAAGAACACATGCCAAGTATTTCCTACTGCAATTTGACAAATGAATTAGTTTTAAAAAAATATATACTTACAAGATTATCAATTTTCAGGGAATTCTTTATTTCTGCATGTATCCTTTGAAGCCTAGAATCCACTGATGTTTCTGAAGATTAAAAGCAGTACTCGTGAATATTTGTTAATCACATTAGGTTTGCTTTTGCAGAAATGATTCCACAAGTATGAACCTCATACAGAATGTAGAAGAAAACAGGCAAGCATCCTACAGGCAGGTGCACACATAAATATGCCACAGGGCTTACAATCAGAAAAAAAGTACGCAGCTTTTTAAAACTGAACATTACTGGCAACCCACAGAGTTTTCTCCTCAGGAGTTACAACTGAAAAGAATTTTCTATTCCAAAACACAGCTGTCACCCTCTAACTGTAGGCCAGCTAAACAAGAAGTTTTAATAAATATTAAGAGTTACAAAAATGGAAGACCTTCAATGACAGGACACCTGGATTTTGATGGTTGGTTTTCAGTAAACTGGTCATGGTTCAATTTACAGTCCAAATCCATCCAAATAAAATGTTCCCAGTACACATGCCTCAGAAGTGTCAAAGACAAATGAACATGGCATTCCCTAATTCATATACTGAATGCCTCTATGGATTTGCTACGTATTCTGAACAATAATGCAAGCAAACAGTTTCTTTTAAGTCAAACCCATCTTGGATGGGTTTGGATAGTTTTTGTTTCGCCTCTTGCTGCAACATTGGGTTGGTTGGAGTCCATGCCACTACAAATTACAGCCAGTGGTTTGGATTGCCCTCGAAGATGGGAGTACTGAAAAAGGAATTACTTATCCCTATGAGGTTCTGTCTGCAGGCGTGGGTTAGAACACATGGTAATCTGAATCTAAGCCTCCTACTTAGTGAGGGGTAGTATCTATATAGTTTCAAGAGGTCCCTCAGAATACTGGGTTATGAGAAGATAGAAAGGAAAAAAATGACAGGAATAACTGAAGTGATTTATATTAAAGAAGAAAAGCTTTTTTCTCGTGTTCACAAACAGAAGAGATTGAGGTTTAAAAGCCGAAAGGACAGTAAAATCAGAATAGCAAAGACCTGTTCTACTGCACTGCAGAAAGAACACAGAAGGACAAAAATGCACTATTTCACAGACCTGAAAGAAGCATCACGGATCAAACATCTCAGACTGAGACCACACAGCCACCCTCAGCAGCATATTATCTTATCCAGGAAGAAATTCCATTCAAAATATAAAATGACCAAAAAGGACTGTTTAGATTCTTTAAACTAACCTCTCTTCTTCTCAATCTTCTTAACTTCTGCTTTCTTGCCTTCTTCTTTACTCTGCCTGTCAAAAATGTTGAAATGCTTTTACAACGTTGAAAAGCCTGCTTTTTTTTCCCCCAGTTTTTGGATGACATTCAATATTTTGAGGCATTATCTCGGTAAAACATTAGCATGCAAAAACCACAAAGAGCCAAACCCTGGTTTTCAAGGACGAACAATCTAACAAAAATTAATTAGCTAAGATACTGCTGATAAATCCTCCATACTCATACCCGTATTTTTCTAGAAGCTGCAGATGCAAGGATTTTGCAAACAAATAATTTCCAAACTGTATTTCCATTTTTGTTGCACAGATTAACTGGTTAAATGGCACTATACAGAACTAACTTATGGAGAAAGAAAATATTTTTATGTTTTTTAATATTTAATTTTATTTTTTAAATATTTTATAATTATAAAGACAAAAGGAGTAAAATTATTTACCATTACCACAGGAATTTACAGAGCGATCAATTAATCGTAATCAGTTCCTATATGACTATTTTCTCAAATAATTAATTGTAACAGCATACATATCTTACAACTGACCATAAATGTATCAGTAATAATTTAAAAGTTCTTGAAGGAAGTAATAATAAAGATAAAAAGATTTATTACAAGTGCAGTGAAACCTCCTGGATCTTTTTCTAATTGTATCACTGAAAATAAAGCTGGGACTCAAAAAGAATTGTCTCCATTTCAGTTATAGGCTGAAGACAGGCAGAAATCTTTGAGGCAAGTTTTTGAGCTCTTTATTCAGAGAAGATCATGAACTTCTGTTTAGCAATTCCTCAGTTTTGTCTTACTGAGGGATTTAAAAGCCTTCTCTCAGAATTTGCATATTTCAGCATTTCATGACTAAATGTCCTGTGACTAGTTTTCTTCCTGTCTTACATAAAACATGTAGGCCTTCATGTCTTATCATCTTCCATGTTTCTTCCATAAAGTACACAAAACTCGTCTGCTTCAACTGGCAGCACAATCTCAACAGTACAGACAAACTTCGTATACATACTGAATGGTGTACAAAGCACCTTAACTAAATAAATAGTAATGAAACTACCAGAAAAAGGAAACTACGCTGATGAGCAAAATAATCAAAACACATATTAGCCTATACTAGTTTACTTTTTATCAATATTGAGTTTTGTGGTATTAGTCATCAACTATAATAAAATTCATTATGCATTCACTAAGTACTTCTCCTTTATCTTACTAAAACAAAACACTATCTACGCTCCAATGTATAAAATATGACAGCTATTTAAAAGCAGAAATTTAGTTGTTATAACTAAATCGATAGATGAGAGTTTGATTCCCAAAATCAAATCAGCACATGTTAAATATTGATATTTTAAAAGCTGCTAAGATGCTAAGGTAATTTAGTATCTCTGAAACTGGAAACGCTTAGGTTTGCTACAAGTAATTTATGTATTACATATGTACATGTGTATTACAAGTATTTATGTTGGGTCTCCAGAGGAGTGACAGAAAGAACAGGAAAAAGGGCTGGAACATGAGAAAAAAAATACCCAAACAAACTAGATTTTTGTTAATGAACATGAAAAAGATAGGATTTTTTTTGTTACAGGTAAAGGGGACCTTTATTCTCTCCCTTTCCACCAAATTTTTACCTTGTTCCCTTCCCTCACCAATGGGGGGGATGGGAACATCAAGCTCCTGTGGTTCAGCTTCTTCACTCATTTGCAGAATAGCTCTGGAGAATGAGTCAGAGTTCTTCCTATTGTCCTACCCTCCAAGTTCCTGGAAGGATCTTCTCTCTATCCTTATGCTTGATTCGTGATAAGTAATCTTCCAAGTGCAGTCTGTTCTTTGTATCAGTCAACTGACTTTGCAATGCTAGAGTAATTAATTTTTCCTTGTTCAGTCTGACAGCATGTGCTCCAGCTGTCAGACAGAGAAGGAAATGTCTTCCTGATAACCTATGCATTCTGCACCTCATCAAAAATCCATAACCATGGATTAATAGGACCTACTAAGTCCTACCCATTTAATCTAAAAATTGTAAAAAAACATATGCCTATCCTGAACAGTTTTTCACACTGATACCTTTTCACATGGATGTTTCTAAGTTAGTTCTAAAAAGAACCCACCAGTTGTCCTCTGCTGGAGATTCTACATGACTGAAAGACTGACATCACTTAATTTCTAGAATTCCATTCTTCCCATTCTCCACAACAGAACATTTTGGTTTGAGGAACTTTTTACTCTCCCCTCAAAATGAAGTTAAGATAGAAAACCAAAAAGGTCAGGGGGAGAGAACAGTAGAACACAGTGCAAACCAGTTCAGAAGTTTTTCAGAAGTTTCACCTCCTGTTAGGTTCAACGTATTCCCACAACTTGCAAGCATCGCATGTTAAAATATACTCACGATTCAGACTCTGTCTGTTCCTCTTGCTTACGCCTTCTTTCTGTTACTTCTCTCTCATGTTGGCTTCTTACAATGTTTCTTCTGTGAGCTGCCGGAAAGCTTCTTCCCCCTTTTTTCTTCTGTTTTCATTTGGCATTGCATGATTAGAAAAAGTAAGATTATTAAATTATTGTTTCTGTAAACAGATGAAACTACCCACACTAAGTATCTTTGAAACAACTCTACTCCATAGAGCAACCTGACAAAAACTGGCTTTCCCTGAAACTAAACACAATTTCATTAGCTCTTTCTCCTTTTTTTCTTTTCATTGGAGGGCAATACTAAGCACCAGAAAAACGAAGATATTACAAATTGTTGGCTAGAGACAGTTCTGTACCTTTCAAAAATGTGATTTCAAGCCACATACTCTCCAGATGCACCCAAGGAAAACAACATCTGTCTTCCAAGGAACATAGATTACAAAAAAAAAAAAAAAACCAAAACAAAAACCCTCTTGACATTTAAATCCTTTGTTAAAAGGAGAAGTGTCTTAGAAAAGATGCTTTTCTTAGAAAATATTAGAAGTTCCTGAAAGAATTATTTGAGACAAATATAGTTCTGAAACTTTTGTTCTATATATCTGTACGCCAGCCAAAGGACTCCTACCTTCATTAAGATCTAGCATTAACTTGAAGAAAGATCTCCAGTGATACTACTTTCCTCTATAACGAATTCATCAGGAAAGCAAAATTATACCTTATCCCCTTCTTGTTCTTCTCCTTCATCTTCAGAATCAGAAGCTGATGCAGAACCCACTTTTGCAACATTTTTCCTTTTTGGTTCAGCCTCTTTCTTTCCTTCCTTTTTATCAAATTCCTTCTTTGATTTCTCTTCTTCCTTCTGACTTTCCTCATCTTTTTTCCCTTGCTTTTTGGGCTTTTCTTCCGGTCCTTTTTTCTTTGCCTTCTCCTCCTCGTTAACACTAAAACAAAAAGAGTATTTAGACATCACACCCATTATCTACAGTAACTTAAAAAAACAACATTCTAACTCAAGAAGAGTCTGGGTCTTTTTAACCACAGAATAGTAAAAATGATGAAGTTAATTCACTTTCAGTTCACTTAATGACTCTTCAAAAATACTCTTTCTCTAAAATTAAAATCCACTACCTGCAGGAGGGGAAAAAAACCCCAGCAAAAAAATACCAGTATGGAGGGCCCAATAAAGCTAACATTAATGTAAGTTCATAGATCCTAACCCAAAACGTTCATGCTCAGTGGATTGTCCACACATGAATGGGACTGAAGGACCCAGAGTGCATATACTGTAAACTAGGTTTATAAAGTATACTTATTCAAGTTGTTCATATTCCAAAACTATGCATCTGCCAGTTTATAGAAAACTAAACCTATGTTCAACTTTTCCTTGAGTTACGAGAAGCACTAGACTTGACGTAAGAACAAGACAGCAAAACCAAAATTCAGGTAACTAGCAGTGTTGCAATTCCATCAGAAAAGATTTCTGAAACAAAAATGTAAGAAAAGAAAATCACTGTTTTATTTTTGGGTGATGTTGTATTTTCTCTTAATAATTTCTTTCCTCTTCACTCAGGATACAATCATATAAGGAATCTTGTACATATAAGGAATTTTGTACAGATTTGACAAGTTAGGAAGATTAAGATCTCTTCCCTGTTTCAGAAATGTCCTTCCTTGAATTACGTTGTATTATAAGAACATCTACACAAACAGTAACTTATACTGAACACTAAAGGGGCAAAAACCTGTCAGGAGTAGTAATTTTGAAGTCTTAATTTAAGGAGCAACACAGTTGACAACGAATAAGCTTCATATTAAGAAGAAACTCACAAGTCACCCTCCGAAAGACACGATGGTTTCACCAACTTGGGTCTTCCTCTTGGTTTTGGAATTTTTATTTCGGAAGCTAGTAGTTATACAGAAGTAACAGGTTAGTCCACAGCCACCATTTGTTCCTTTTCTATGTGGAAAGATACTTACTCAACAGACATAAGCCACACTTAAATCGAAATATAAACCCCAAACTTTGTTACTGTATAGAATTCAAATGTCTATTGAGTACCAAACTTAATCAAGATCTCTTTGAAAAGTTAAAGTGTTGGCAATATTTTTAGCTGACTGGTGAATTTAAAAATTTGATGCTTTCTAGCTACAGGCTTTGACTACTAATTCTTGTGCTTTCTGCAATCTATGCAGTTGCAATTTGTTTCACATGTTGCATAACTAACAAGAGTCTTAAAGTAGATAATGAGAAACCTGAAATTATAGATTGAAAAGCAGTCACTTATGCCTACATTTATACAGTTTGTCATCCACTAGTTTTACTCCTATCTTGAGGCTTCCACTACTTTTCAGGCTAACAAACCGCTGTCAAGTAGTTCTACACCACACTACAGTGCAGATCAAACCTCTTCATTTCCTCAGATTAGCCATATTGTTAGGAGTAAGACAAACAACCTGCCTCCTTGGCACTTATGTACGTCAAATGCTTGTCCAATACCACAGTGACTATGTTGTCAGGAAACCTAATACTAAGTGTTTAAACGCTTGTTGGTCTTAGCACAAAGCACTTCTAAACATCCTATCAACAACAGAAAAGGCTATATAGTACATTTTCCAAAAAGGTTTTTTATATAGAAGGCAAAAGTATCTCTTATAGATCCTTTCCTGCTCTTACTGACAGTAGTTAGTGGAACAGCCAAAAATGGTTAATAATAAAACCACAAATATTAAAAATGCATATTTAGTGCATGTAATGAAATGGCAGAGGGGGATGAATTAATACTTAATTTCCTTACAGCTTCCACAGCAAAAGTAATTAAGTCTATTTAATTGTGATTCCACTATTTTTATATTGTCAGCAGATACAGTGGACTATAAATTATTTGTTTCCCTGACTAGGTCCTCAAACAACACACGTAACTGCTGCAAGAACTGTCTTCCAAAGCAGTAACTAGCGATCAAGAATATCTGCAAGCTTACCATTAAAGTGACAATAGATCATTTGAGCATTTGAGCATTGTAACAGAACATTCAAAAAAAATCAGTTACATTTTCTTTTAATTTGCCTATGAATTGAGACAAACTATCCGAAACATCTTATTACACAAGACTCTTCAGCTCTTAGTTTGTTTTTCTTGTCCTTGGAACTCCACCTACAGACTCCTTGTTCCCCCAATTCTCATCTTTGTGTTTTATGGATCTTCTAACTCAATCCAAGTATTTTATAGACCTTTAATGAATATAAACCTTTATGGAGCAAAACCGCCAGAGAGCTCTTATCAAATATCTACACTTCAGCAGTATTCTGTGAAGAAGACTGACCTATTCTAAAGGTAACACTCGTACCCCAGACCAACCAGTCTTTAATTTAGAAGACTAAACATTAATAATAACAATTTAAACCCATTCATGTCCTGAACTCATCAATTTTCTCACTACAATCTATTAGCAAAATCTGCCTTTAGCATGCAAAAATACTCTGTAGTACTTCAGGGGAAGGAGATAACTCCCTGACTAATTCTACTAAAATACTTCTGTGGTGAAAAAAATTAAATCATTCTTAAGTTACCTGCTGGTCTTCCTCTTTTGGGGCTTACTTTTGGAGATACTGCCCCAGTAGCTGTTGCTGCCCCTGCTGCTGCTTCTTCAGCTTCAGCTTGTTTTTCAGACTAATTTAAAGAATGAATTTCACAAATGAAAAAACACATGGCACCAATATCTCAATTACTTTCTCAAAAAAACACCTTTAAACTTCTGGAGAAAACAGACAAGAACCTAGTGTCCTGGATAAAGGATAACTAGAGTACAGGTGCAGCATGCAAGGTCACAGATACTTCATACTCATCCCCCATCCCTGCTGTCAGCTGTAACTTTAGAAGCTAAGTGGTTTCAAACAAAATTAAAATCTGCCCCACTTAATTCTAGTTTTCAGTTGGGTCAGTGCCCTGATCTGGCTTGCTGTGCAACCACAAGAACATTAAGGCTAGCATATGCTGAGCAAGTAGCTGGAACTGCCTCTGTCAAAGTGAACTACCTCTGTATTCTCCCAGGTTGTAGAGACCACAAAATCACAAATTTGTGAAAAAAGGGGAGTATTTCAGGTGGAAGTTCAGTGTGATGAAGATGTTAAAAGAAATTTTTCAGAGCTTCAAAGCAGGCTATTTTATTAGCAGTTTAGCAACAGATTATGTCTTATTATTTCTTATTTGTAATGAGCTGTTTGGGAAAGATAGGGATTCCATATTCCACATTAAGTTAAGAAAGAATTAAGACTTGTAAAACACTTTCATTCCTGCAAATCTTAAAGGCACTTGAAAAAGGGGAAAAAGGTGTCAAACACTTCAATTTATGCATAATCTGTCATTAAAGGAAATAACATCCAGTATTATCACATCCAAAAACTCCAGAAAGATGAAGTAATTAAACATATTGTTACCTTTCTTTTTCTTCCTCTTCTAGCAACTTTAGGAATAGAAGCATCATTTGTTTTCACCACATCCTGTGAAAATTAAAAATGGTCCTAAGAGTCTTAATAAAACAAAGATATATTTAATTTATTCTATGTTTTTTTACACAACTGAAGCCTCTGGCACACAATTTAGACAAGAAACTTGTAATGTACATGAAGACACTTCCTGCTTTTAAATTATTAAAATCAAAAGTTATTAGACATTAGGAAGAAATTCTTTAGTGTGAAGGTGGTGAGGCACTGGAACAAGTTGCCCATAGAAGTTGTGTTTGTCCCATCCCCAGCAGTGTTCAAGGCACGAATGGATGAGACTTCGAGCAACCTGGTCGAGGAAAAGGTGTCCCCAGCAATGACAAGCAGGTTACGTCTGTTCCAAACCAAACCATTCCATGATTCTGTGATTATCTGGAACTTAGGACTTTTTCCTGAGAGATAAAAAATAAACTAAGTACTAAATAATATTCTGTTCTAAATAAAGATGGGAGGTAGTGATGTTTTAGTCTGTCTGGACTGTTTATCTAGTCTGTAAAAGAGGTACATTTGCAATACAGTAAGTGGTAAGTGATAAAAGACAGTCTTCCACCTGTTTTAATTGATGGACAAATCAGACTAGAAGTTTCCTCTCTGATGAAAACTTCAGTTTCTGGGAGCTTCAGTGAGAGGTATAAATGTGAGTGAACACACAAAGTTTTACATAATTAAACAGCTCCTGAAACTGTCACAGTAGTAATAACTGTAGTGTCCTAATACTCAGTAATAGATTTACACCAATAAACATAATATTAAGATGCTCTCTGTTACATAGAAAAAAGCTCTCACATACTTCTTTACTGGTTTTGTCAGAAGGCAGATCATCTTCCTTTGAAGTATCCATCTCCTTTTCTTCTGTTTCAGCTTCTGTAGGTAAGTTATTATCCCCTTTAGGGGATAACTGCAAAGCAAGTCAACACAGGATTAAAAAATGCATTAGAAAGTATTTTATAGTGAAAAGAGAACATTAAAGTGAAAATTACCATCAGGCTGCTCTTCACTTTAATTAGTTTAAATCTGTAGGTACACCCATTTCTTAGGTCTCCATTAAAAGCCTAATCATACTGGACTACTTCCTCCTGCAGCATCTCTCTTATGAGGAAGGGCCAAGGGCACTGGGCTTGTTCAGCGTCAAGAAGAGACAAGTGAGAGGGGACCTTATCAACATATAGAACTGTCTGGAGAGAGGGTGCCAAGAAGATTGATCAAGGCTCTACTCAGTGGTGCCAAGCAATAGCACAGAAGGCAAGAGGCACAAACTGACACACAGGAAGTTCCACCTGAACATGAGGAAGAACTTCTTCACCATGTAGGTGACTGAGCACTGGAAGAGGTTGCCCAGAGAAGTTGTAGAGTCTCCCTCCCTGGAGATATTCAAGAACTGTCTGGACACAATCCTGTGCAGTACGCTCTGGGATGACTCTGCTTGAGCAGAAAGTTGAGCTAGACAACCCACTGTGGTCCTTTCAGCCTGAACCATTCTGTGATTCTGTGTGAACAACCCTTCAGCCAGTTAAAGACACCTGTCGTGGCTGTGCTTCCTCACAGGTTCATGTGCACCTGCTCACTGACAGACCATGGGTAACTGAAAAGTCCTTGGTTTAGGGTAAACATTACTTGGCAAAAGCTAAAATATCAGTGTGTTATCAACATTATTCTCATACCAAATCCAAAACAGCACTGCACCAGCTACTAAGAAGAAAACCAACCCTATCCTAGCCAAAACCAGGACAAATGGTAAACAAACCACAAGTAAGTTGTTTTATCATTTGTGAGATTGTAATTCATGCACTTTTCCTTGTTTTGTTGGGGTTTTTTTAAACGTTTAAAACACTAGTTTTGGTTTTGCAAAAGCAGTTAGAACTTGAAAAATCAAGAGTTTGTAATAATTTACTTGAAAATAATCAAAATTTCCTTGCAGCCTATGTATCTGCATGTTTTTAAGATTATCATTTCTCTCTATTTGAATACTATTGGCTTGTCCAAATTTCAAGCACCTTTTTTGAAATTCCATTTTTAAGTAGCTAGTTTTTAAAATTTCAACACTAAACAAAGCAACTATCACATAGTATTTCTAATTACATGAAGACATGTAACATCACTGAGTCTTTTCACAGAGTACAACTTTAAGACAGAAGAATTAGTGGTTCACTAAAACCAAACAAACTAGAGTACAAGGACTGGTAAATAGAATGTTATAACTACATTTGTACAAAAAGAAAAGAAATTTGCTCCGTAGTTTGCCTTAAGATGATTAATTAGACAAATCTATGCAAAAGGACCCGGTCAGGATCTTCCACTCCATCTTTATGTTTAAATGGCTCTTAGGTTGTCCTGTTTCTCTTTCACTGTGCTAGCACTGAACAGCCTAAAAGCACTTTTCACAATAAACATGAAGCTTAAGTCATTGGCATCCCCACTAGCACATGCTGCTTGAGGCATAAATTCAGAGTGAAGGAGACTGATTAATCAATGAGCCCAGTTTAAAAGAAGTTTCCCCCTCACAGTAGCAAATGCTAAGAACAAATACTTTTATAGGCAGCATACACAGGCAAGAGCAGCACTGGTTTACTAACGTTGTCAGGAAATTATGTGTTGCAAAGTGCTGCTAAGATATAGCAGATAGAACCCAAATCACCCTCACATTCCACACATGCAAGTACTAAAATAAGGAACTCTAGGCAGTAAGAAATTGGAAGAAATAATCCATCAATCACTCTGCAGGCTCCAGCTCACCAAAACAATTCTCAGCATCATCTATCAGTATACTACCAGTAGACTAATTTATTTTTTTCCTCCAATCAAAGGACTTTTTTTACTCTTGAATTCACCAAGCTATTACAGCTACTGGACATTACTCCTAGATAAGAAACACCTGCTATGTATTTGACACATTGCAAATTCTTCAGTTGCAATTGTGAAACAATACTGAAGAACAGCCTGCAACACCTACAGAGAAACTACATAAAATCTTGGGGAAATAATCAAAATGGAAACAGATGTTAAGAATAAAGGCAAGTCTATTCAAAATAGTCTGATATTTAATTTAAGGGCACTGCCCATCCTGTTGAGTAGTAATTAGTTACAAATAAATTAGTTACAAATAAATGAGATATCTTAAATGTATCAATCCCACTCGCATGACAAAATTTTTGTCATTTTAGAATTCTATTCTTAAAACCACTGAAAAGAGTTGACAACATACAGTATCTCTTCCATGCCATATGAAAAATATCCCCATATGAACAAAACACTGAAGAAAAGAGAAAAGTTCAAAGCAGTATACTACTAAATCATTAAATGTACAGTAAGCAAAGAAGCTTCACCTCTTACAGTATAAACTATGTACTGCACCAGCAAATTGAAACAAAAGTGTTTCAGACTGAAATGATTTTTTTTTAGGATGAATACAATATGTTTAAAGAAAACACAATCATTTTTTGGAAGGTTTCTAAGGTATGCGCACATTTACAAAGCAAAGAAGCTAAACTCTGTCAGTATAAACTATTGCATACTGATTTCTGGCTCTAGAGTTGAATTGATACAGCTATGAAATTCTCTATATCCTAAGTAGTTCATTAAGGATATGGTCTAATTCAAGCCAATTCTTATAAATCTATTCTGACAAACACACTTAAGTACCCTTTCACCCATGACAGACCCTAATGCTCTGTTCTGCTTTTCAATATGAATGATCATAATTGAAAATGACAGTCATACCTGTCTATGATAAGAAAAAGTCTTCAAAAACAAAAAGGGAAAAGTTAAGGTAATTCTTGGTGGTCATTTCCAACTTTTCCTGCCTAGGAAGTACTGTATGAATTTAGTTTAAGTGTATTATGATACAGAAATATAGGCTGGTAAAGAAATTAATTTTCAAAAAACAGACCACCATATAAGGAAAACAGAAGGGCAAAAGTATTACTCTAAGTGTATTTGAAAAGAAGCAAACACAGCCAGTTAAAACAGTAAACCACTGTTAGTTTAAAGTATTTAAATAAGACTTGGCAATATAGCTTGGACTTGAAAATGTTTCTGGCAGAACAAAGCAGAAATTCAATCACTTACTTTTGGGACAGAACACTTCTTTCTTTTGGCTCCTGCTTTTTCTTCACTCCCCTCAGCAGGCTCCTGACTGTTTTCTTCAACAGTTTCATTGATAGGAGTGTTAATGGCTGGATGGGGCTTCAATTAAAAAAAACACCAAAAATGAGATCTAAATCCCTTCCTCACCTGAGGTGTATTCTCCCACACATATTACCGAAGAAAGCATCATGTCACGGAACCCCTTATTACAAGTACATTGAATACATCTTATTTCATTAATTTCCACTGTTTTCAATTTAATTTGAAATTTCTTTGCAATTAAACTTTCAAACTAATGCTGTAACAACTCATTTTCACATTACCAATGCTGCAATGTAAGTCTTTTCTTATGTATAATAAACACATTTTAATATATCTGAAAGATAAGAAATTAAAAAAAAAATGGTTTTGGTCAAATACAACTTCTGATGCTACTATGAAGAAGTGCATTTTTAAATGCACTACCAATCCTAAGTGATTCAACTACTTGTTCCTGAAAATATAAGCAGAAAAAGGATTACAGTAAGGTAATAAATGAATTAGAAGTTAAAACCATAGAAACAGGGGAGATAAAGCCTAAAATACTCTTTTTTTTCCCATTACATTGTGTATGGCTTTCTCCCTCTTATATACTAGCTCCTTCAAATAAAGCTGGCAGAACTCCCCTGACTCCTTTTTTCCCCCCACTGCGGAAGTGGGTTTGGGTTTAAGCCCAACCTACAAGCTCCTTTCTGCCCTTCAACTCACTTACTAGCAGTTACAAGCAACATCTGCAAAGTATAAATACTGCTCTCAGAACATTCCACTCCTGGCAATGTAACAGAAAATACAGCTCTCAGAAGGCCTTACTAAGATAAAAAATGCAGCGGAGAACTGCTAGCAAACAACCCATTTTGCCACTGTTTGGGTCCATTGGAGGGAATAGTGGCATTTACAAAGCAAAAGCAGATTGCAGCTTCTCAAGCCTAAACTGCTGACAGTGCAAACCACGACACCCAGCTGCCAGAACTCTCTGCAGCAGAGAAGAGAGAAGATGTGGTGCTACAATGGGCCATGGCCATCCACGGCAGCACCACCACCAGGCACCAGGGTATACCCTGGGAATGTCATGAACCCCGATGCACATGCCACTGTCATGTCCCCACACTGCAGTGAAGCTGCCGAGTCAGTACCACAAAGTGCCGCTCAGCCAAGATAGAAATGAGAGGGCAGCAAGTCCCAGCAGAGCTCTACCCACCAACAGAGGAAAGAAAGAACTTCACGAGATGCGGCAGATTCTTGGTGGTGACAACCTTTCTCACTTTTCGTAATTCTTCAGTTTTCTCTATTTTTCTATTTCCTTCCTCACTCTCTTCTTTGACAGTGAATAAAAGTGAATTACCGCTTTGCTTGTCTCTTAATCTTGCTCCTGGAGTATTTGAATCTCCCCACCTCCATGATAGGGTGGTAGATGGCTTAGGGCACACTCCCACACTAGGACATATGCCCAGTAAAAGAACAAAAAAGGAGGAAAAAAATTGCAAGTGAATGCCTCTATACAAAGAGCTGACAAGTCTGCCCCTTTAATATCATCACGTATCCAGATTAAAAGCTCAATTTTGCATATACCTTCGTGTGCTCACGCACTGCCCTCTGACCATACCTGCTGCACACCCAAACACAAAATTTCCTACTCATTCTAAATTTTTAAGCTCTGACTCCTAAACTGTCTTCCCTGCTACTGTTCAGTAACTGTGTTTCACTCAGCTCTAAGAATCTTTAAAATCAAAGAACTGTATGTAGATAAAACTCAGAGATCAAGGAATATCTTAAGATACATTCACCTCCAAGACTGCAGCTAAAGAAATGTGTCCATTCACCTATGAACTGAATAGTGCAACATATTAGCAGGCCATAATACATTATTCTACTTTAAAGTATTGTTGGGAAAATGGCACATTTACTCATCAGTATCTACATTACCTTTCCTCTCTATTTTCTTAAGCAACTACTTGCCTTCACTTTCAAGGTGCCTCGCTGCCTACGCTCATCCCTCATGCTCATGGGCAGGTGCTGGTGACATGTGTGGAACCAGGTCCATCACCGCCCTGAGCTGATCACATTTGGTCCTGGGGAGGTGGCTGGCAAGGGGTGAACTGACCCTCAACATCCCACCTCACCTGGGAACAGATGGTGCCTTCACCTAAGTAGCAATGGGAGAAAGGAGAGAGAGGAAGGAGGAATGGATGGTCATGCACAGAACAAGATGCCTGCACAGGGCACAAAGGGTTCTGAGGCAAAAGAGATGCCAGAGTCAAGGAGGGAGTGGAAGAGGAGATGCACAAGCCATTGCCCAAGCTAAGCTCCAGCCCAGAGGAGTTGCCTCATGTTGAGGAGTACATTTAATGAAGGTAGCTTGTATCACTGCAGACTGAGCTGTGAGCAGCAGGAGCCGGAGGCAAGAGATCTTGAACTTTGCATAAAAAGGGCATGGTGGCCAGCCAGGTGAGTGGACACTCAGAGACAGCAGGGGCCAAGGACTCAACTGGAAGACCCAACAGTTTCCAACCTTGGACTGTGAGGGTATAAATGTCCAGGACTTCCTTTGTCCAGGGTCCCTCCCAGGAAGCACCCAGCTCAAGCTGTTATTCTGTGGTTGCATCATGATTAAATTATTTTACAGATCCAGCTGTCTGAGACTGCTAATGGAAACTCAGGGTCAAACCAGCAAGGAAACCTTGTCTAACTGTGTGAGTGTGGTGTGTGCAGGGAGTCAGCAGGGATCACTGGAGCTGTCTGCTGCAAAGGGCCTGAGTCTCAGCTCAGGTAGTGGCAAGTGTGACTGTCACAGTGGCTCCTGGATGGTCAGACACGTAAGTTCCCTTAACACCAAGCACTGGCAGAGGGCAGAGAGAAGGTGTATGTCGGGGTAGGGCTGCAGGCCATGGAGAAACCCATACCACAGCTGCTGAGTAAGAAAGAGGAACAGTAAAAACAAAGTAACCACTTCACACCCAACTTTCTCCTATACCACCACTTTCTTACCCAGGGGACACACTGTAATGAGCAGAGACGACACTGGGGACCAACAAAGCAAGAGCAGAGGTGGCTGGAGGGAAGCATGTTTCTCCAACTCTTTTTTTTGTCTTTGTTTATGGTTACCAGAACTAGTAACAAAAAGCATATGTCAACTGACTAAACTGCACCAAATTCCCTGATGTGAATGTTTTGTTGCCTATACCATACCCCTTTTTGGCAAAGATGGTGGAGCCTCAGAAACTGATTTCAGGCACTCTGCTACCTTTAAAACAAATGCCAGCTTCCCCATAAACTCCCCAGTCGTCCCAGGTTCAGCTGGGATAGAGGTAATTCTCTTTGTCATAGCTGGTACAGTGCTGTGTTTTGGATTTAGTATGAGAGTCATATTCAAAATGCACAGATTTTTTAGTTGTTGCTAAATAATGCTTACTCTAAACCAAGGAAAACACTACTTAATAAAAACTAAAACAGTGTTATCAACAGGATTCTCATACTAAATACAAAACACAGTACTGCACCAGCTACTAAGAAGAAAACTAACTCTATCCCAGTGGAAACCAGGATGTTACACACTTAAACATCCACTCCTTCCCTGACTAAAATATCCAAAAGTCCTATCCCTTAAAAAAACCTTAGCTGTTAAATAAGACAGCCACAGAGCTTCACCAAGTAGATAAGCATCCTTCCTTTATTATTAGGGGCTGAAAGTATATGCACGTGTTTCCCCAGCTTTGAGAAGAGAGTAGTATGGCAACATCCTTGTGAACAGGAAAGCTGCAACAGCCAAATACCATGGGAACAAAAAGAACATGAAATAAGATGCCTCTGAAGTCTCAGCACTGTGAATTGTATGCTATTGTGTTAAGTACTTAAAAGAGAAGGCTCCTATCAACACACAAGCGAAAACAACTGAAAACAAACCGAAAAACAACTATCATACTACAGTTTTTTTTTGCTCATGGAAAAGTGGGAAGTTCCTCCATCTCATCTATAATCTTTGGCATAACAGTGACACCATACTTCAAGAATTAAACTCAAAAGGAAGTGCTTTGAAAAAAACCCCCATGAAAGATCCATGATTGATTGACCTGACATTTTCAGAGATGCCTCAAAAAACCAATCTAAGTAGATCCATACTGGCAGCTTTATTTCAGATTAAGTAACACTTACTGTGGCCTATTTTATTTTACAAGATGTCTCATCTAGAAAGCCTTTTGTAGATGTACTCCATTACTACCAACAAGGACTACCCACAAGTAAAAACAAAAGCTGGCTAAAGGGCTTGATTTGCTCCACATAAAACTTGCTTTTAATAATGCCTAGTACAGGGTAGAAGAAAACTATCAAAAGGAAAGCCTTCTACAGTTAAAGGGAAAGTTCAGAAGAAAATTTGCATGAATCTACGGCATTACTTCATTCTTTCTGTAATTCGCACTGATCCAACCTTCCTGCTCAAGCAGGGAAACCCACAGCTGGCTGACCAGGACCATGTCCAGATAACTTCTACGTATCTCCAAGAATAAAGACTCTATAGCCTCACTGAGCAACATGTAGCAGCGCTCAGTGACCCCCACAGGAAAAAAATATCTTCATATTCAGAGAGAACCTCCTGTGTTTCAGTTTGTGCTCTATGCCTCTGGTCCTGTCACTGGAAATCCCTAAAAAGGGTCTGACCCAATTTCTTTGCACCCTTGCTTCACATACTTGTATAAATTGAGGAGATTCCACATAAGTTTACCAGGGCTGAGCAGTCCCAGCTCTCTGAGCCTCTCCTCACAGCATAAATACTCCAGACCCTCATGTTCATGGCCCTTCATGGGTCTCTCTGTCCAGTATGTTCATGTTCCTCAATTTGTATTGAATAGCCCAGAACTGGATGCAGGACTCCAGCTAAAACATCCCTACTAAGAAAAGTTTCTTCTTCCAGTAATTTTAAGGTTCACTTAGAAGAACAGGTTTTAAATATGACCTGTGGACCAGAAAGCTTTTTCTTTCCTTTCAAGTAAAGAAATAGGGAAAAAATTGCAAAGAACCCAATGGCTCTAGACAGAACCTGACCAAGAAAGACAGTGCGAAAAGTGCTGCTGCTGAAGCTGAAGAACCTGTATGGAACTCAAAAGGTAAAAGGACTATCTTGCAGAAAAGCTGTTACACTAAGAAAACAGTCTGCACCTATCTCTTGGCAACATGTTTTGTGTCTTTTTCCAATTGGAAATGTATCTAAGAATGTCTCAGATGCTACTGAAAGCACTGCTTAACTGAAGTGACTGATTTCTGCAGTGAAACAAAATATTAGGCAAACGTTTTACTGCTGATTATTTATACCTAGATTTTAACCTAGTCAGAATGACTGGTAACACACAAATTCTAGTTCACAACTGCCTCAGCCATCCACAGAGCATCTCTTCTCAATTGCCACAATAAGGACAGTGAAAAGGTGTATCAATTTGTATCTTACAGTGGCAGAAAGAATCTGTTTCATATTACTACAGTCCTTCCCACTGTGATATGAGGATTAGCATCGCTCCATATCCCAAAGAAGAAAGTGTACACCTGGAATACATCACCTTCTGACAATACTTCAGAAACTCCTTACATCTTTACCCATGTTCTCCTTCACAATAGAAACACAGTAACTTGGGATATCTTATGAAGCAGGAATTAATTGGTGCTGAAATGGCAACCTGGCATGTTGTGTAAGAGCAGAAAATAAAAACAGAAGACAGCAATTCTTTTTATTATCATTGCAGCATTGCCTAGAAGACCCAATGTAACCAAGGTCAGTATACATTCAGTGTACGCAACAAAACGAAAAGCTTACAGAATGTCCAGAGGAAGCAAAGACAAAATGAGCAAGAGAATTTCTTTGTCTTCATATTAAATTTGGGTCCTTTTATGGGTAGCATTGTATAGCTCTGTTTTAAGCTTGGAAGTCTTACAAAAAGGGCAAGAAACAAGGAACTACTGATGGACAAAAACTGCATGAAGTCATGTGACAAGGGCTAAAAGACAAACATCACATTGCTTCCAACTGCTAGAATTAAAATACTACACACTAAGAAAGCATGTACTGAAATCTTAGAAGGATACTTGTGGACATAGGTATTTGGTTTTAGAACACGGAGGGTAGAGTGACTGAGACCCAAAAAAACCACCACTTTTCAAGCACAGTCACACAGTTACAAAGGTAAGTATTTCAAGAATATATATAGTTGTAAGTATGCATATCTCCCCAGTTAAACAACCTCCATCTCTTTGTATGCTATCAATACTAGACACCAATAATAAACAGTATTTAAAATTTTTAGAATATATGAAATTTTGTCTAACCTGCCATTAAATAGGAGCAATAAGTCATTCCCCTGTGTCAGGAAAACACTTATTACCTTTTCCCTCCTCCCCCCAAAGCAACAGAGACTTGTAGAGTCTGCATAGCTTACCTGCTGATGAGAGAATTTCACTTTGGGATTATTGTCAATTTCCCACAACCCTTCATTAAAACCCTTTCTTTTATTTGGTTTGCCGTATTTATCTTTATTTTCTGAGTAAGGGAATATGTCCTTTGGTCCCAAAAATGCCCTTAAGGAAAGAAAGAACAAAATTCACATTTTAAGGGGTTAGTCTTTTCAAAAAATAAGCACCATGTGTTACTAAAGATTAAATTCATTACTACTGTAACAACTGTTCTGCTAGAGTCCTTAGTTTTCTAAACTTTGGTCTCCAACAGCCCAAGGTTTCCATTACTATCACCACACATAGAGACTTCCCTCCTTCCCAGAGCACTGTGTATCTGGGCAAGAAATGCTCAATGCTGCATCTTAAGATTGCAGCTAACAAGTCAACCAGCTATTGTGAACCAGATCAATTAAAAACTAAGTAGCTTACAAACAAACAGAAAGAGCAATTGCTTCCTTACAGAAGAAAATCATGTTTAAATGTTAAGAATAAAGTATTCTTTAATATTTTTACTGAGTCAGATGTGAAAAAGCACCACCTGACTACACTGACTGCCCCCATCTTTTTAAGAATGCTATGTAAGGATGTCATTAATTCAGCATTAATTCAGTAGTTTTTCAGGGTCTGACAACAGGACCTCACAATTTGATTTATGAAATCTAAGCAACAAAGACTTTCTTATTTTAAGCTTCTCCCCCAGTCATTTTCTTGATGACGTAAACATGACAATTATTTTATTTTTAAGACACTCCTGGAACAGTCTTTCTGCCTGTGTATCTTTTCCAGACAAACAAAAACCACTCCTATCCGTACTGTAAGCTGTCAAACTAAAGCTTTTACCTATTAGCTTTTCTCATATGACAAAGTCACAGTATTCACCACTAGCATCCACTAGACTTGGAAAAACAAGGTACCATGTTACTGAGAACCAGTATTACTGTTTATGCTGAAGAACATGAAAGACTATTTCACTTTTGCTCTACTTTTGTGGCCCTTTGAAATTAGGATTTCACTGTACCAATCTATATGCTGCTAACAGAGAAAGACTACACTTTGGTTGTACAGTCTCAGTTTCAATCCATGCCTAGACATGACTCTGTGTTAATGCAAATATATTACATCCAGCTATTTGAAAAGTTGCAGATACTTGCTTTCTAAAGTACCAGCTCATGGTAAAGTTAAACAGGTACTTCTAAACTCCACTCCACCATTTCATTCATTATCTTTAAAAAAGAGCAGCTACTTCAGACTTACACCCCACTAAAAGGAGGGGAAAAAAAGAAAAAACACAGCATCTCACTCAAAGCTTAAGCATCTTCCTCCAGCAGTAAACACTTACTTGTGTGCACCAAGTATTAAGTAAGCCATTGTCAGATTAGACTGCAAATCACCCACCTCTTGGCAAGAGATAGTTAGAGAGGATTCAGCCAGTGGGGGAAACATGCACACGGCAAAGCGTTATTTACACAAACCAAAAAGATGGGGAGGGAGACAGAGCAACTGGGAGAGACAAAACCAGGAAAAACATTGCCTCTCTTCTTCCCTATTCTCTGAAAGGAAACATTTTTCCAGAGTCTCTAAGCCTTGGCCCATATTGTCAGGCATTGAAAAACACCTAAGAACAGCTACTGTGAAATGGTTATGAGGCTTACTAGGCTGCTGCAGTTTAATCCCCATGTACCAAAAAAGAAAAAGGAACAAGAAAAACTGAATGAAGAGACAACCCTAATACATGAAGTCCAGAAACTAGAGTTCAGTGTGACCTGTTTGTCTGTGACCAAACAAAATTTGTACTCATATGATCTACTGCCATAACATATCTAAATGAAGTGCTTATTAAATTAGTATTCAGTTTATTACTCTCCCCACGCAGTAACACACTCAGTTGGGTTTTTTTACAAAACTTAAGAGAAAATAAAAAACTGCAAAGTACAGGTTAATACTTATTTACAGTAATTTCATAAACTGAGTATTATTTCTAAAAGCCAAGTAAGAACTACCCCCAAGCCAGTCTTGCTTTCCTTTTCCCCACGGTTCCTTCTTCCTGCTGTAAACATCCACACAGCCTCAAAACATCATCCTTTATACAGGACATTTTAGCATGATAAACTGATTACGTGGGTTTTCAGAGTTGCCAGTACTTACAGTAAGACAGACTGTACATATACAGCCTACTAAAATGCGGAAGGTACAGTGTTTAACTTTGCACAGATGTGTAAATCTTAACTGCGAGAAGCACAGCACAGAACAAGTTTACCAAATTAAAATTAATTCCCATGAAAAAAGTGCAAGAAATTGTTCACTCTACATAACTCCTGATGGATCACTGAAGTCATTATTTACAACCAAAAACCAAAACAAAAATACATGCCACGGAACATCAGTCTCTTTTGTCACCTGATCTATTCCTTCCTACTGTTATTTACAGGTATCTGCTGTAAGGAGTAAGTCAGACCAAGAACTATAAAAGCTTCACCTGTTACCACTCTACAGAGTTTAAGATAAGTAACATGCTTAACAAACACCAGGAGACAGCCGGGTCATGGAACACCTGTACATTGCAATGTGTGTGAAACAGAGGCAAGACGTTTCTCCTGTATTCTATGGATTTTTGAAACATAGTAACCTGGAACCCAGAGCCAAACAAAAACCAGATGGCAGCAAAACTTCATTTCCTAACTACATCAGAGTGAGGAACAGACATTTCAAATTACTCATGCAAACTATAAAAAAGCCCCCAATCACCAAACCTTTCAAAATCAAACATCTCTTAGGAGCTCTAAGCTATATCTGAAACAGGACATAAAACTTCTCAAAACTTGCACAGGTATTTTTAAAGCTTTAGGTAAAGAGTTATTTCTATCTCCCTTACATTCAACCTGCATTCCTGAACTTATTTACAACTGCACAAAACCCCAGTCTAATCCAGAATGACACACACTTCACCAATGGCAGAACCAAAGCAGTAGTGCATTGCAGCTGCCAAAGAGAAAGTTCAGTTGTGTGAAAAAATTTAAGAAAAATAAAGGTAACCTAGCATATTTAAAATGATAATTAAACAATCGACAAAACAAACCTTGCAACCTTGAATTGAATTCCAGGAACTCCTCTTTATCCACAAAATTACACACACACAAAAACCCCAAGAAAACTAAAAAAATTTAGTCATTGAAAGATTTATTGAAAGATAAGCTAAAAAAAAAAAAAAGATACATGGGCCAAACATATAGAAATCTTTTTCATCACAGAAATTACTTTTTAAAAAAAAAGTAGTAACAAGTAATGTCAAGAGTAGGGGATGCTTACTCTTTAATTCAACAGGGCAATGTATCTTGTCTTAGCACGGCTTACTAAAACATAGATGCAAAGTACCAGATCAAAGCAATTTCAATAGATTTAATAAGATGAAAAAAAACAAGGTCTTTCCACAAAATGTGAGAAATGGAGAACTTGTGCACACAACTTCAATCTGCCATTTTATTAAGAAAACCAGAAGAATTAAAAGCACACCAATATAGGTTTTAATTGCTTGGGCTTCTTTTAACAACTCAAACAACAAATGGAGCACTGAATCTGATGATGCCTTAAATCTACACTAGTCAACCAGTCATGCTATAAAGTAACAGAGTAATTTTCAAGAAGACAGAACTGCATAAACCCCAGAATATTTTCTATTAAACTCAGCAGTGGAAGATACATAGTCTCTCAAAGCAACTACTGTATCACCGCAAAACATTGCTCAAAGTCCCCGAAGATCAGTATTTTGCAGATTGATAGGTAGAGGTATGAAGCTAGCTTCACTTCCTCATCTCGCTCCAGATCTCATAAAAATAACACCACCCACAACCCAAAACCTCACCAGAAAAAAAACCAAAAAAACCAAACAACAAAAACAAACCCAGTACATGATTATCTGACTGTTTCTCAAATTCTGCCTATTTCACTTTCTTTGAAAATACAGTATTGAGAATTTTGAGGATATACAGGACTATAATTAAAACTCACTGCAGAAAAAAAGAAAAACCAATCAGCCATATCACTGTGGATATAATTTCTTTTCTTCTGATGAGCAAAGTGTACATGTTATGGTTATGGTCTACCATTCACTTGAACAGCTTAAGCAAATGTTAGAGAAGCACGTCTTCATAAAAGACATCAATTTCGGAAGATGTGCTAATAAATACAAGAACATGAAATACACTACATTCAGAGAAGATAACTTTTTGTCACAGCATTTTAGAATGAAAAAATCACAACCCTGAAATATAAAGGACTTACGTCTCATGGGTGCCAAAAAAGAAAATAGGCATTTTATTCATAGGAGGTTTTACTGCCCCATCAGGAACTTCATCCACCTAAGAAAAACACAGACTACTATAATTCAAATCAAGTAACAGTCAAGAACAGTTTAGGGGGAAATATATAAAAATTAAGCATTAAAATGGGAATAAAAAAAGCTACAGAGAAGTAAAGCAGGTATTGAGATCTCTTTTTAACAGCATGTAAAAAAAATACAGCAGAATCAAAACCAGTATTATCAACAATAGAAAATTACAACACTTTCAGTTTACAGCAATACTTCTCACATGACCACTTTTTTTAAAAGGAGATATTATAATGTGTTACAGGTAAAAGGCACGGTTCAATTTCATCCACATACTGCCCGCCCTTAAGCAAAAGCAACAGCAAGACTTCCAACCCTTCCAACCTGATAACTTGTGGAAGTCCAAAAGTAAACCACTACCAAAAGGGTAATAAACTTTATAAGAACGCAAATTCCTAAGTCAGCATCTTAGCTAAATACCTTTTCACCTCCATTCCCACATCCAACAAATGACCTACAGCAGTCCCAGAACTTGGCATGCCTCTTCTATGGGAGCACAGAGAACACAAAAAAGGACTGGACAAGTTACCACATACACTTAGCCCATCTACCAGAAAGCACAGTAGACATAGCCCACTTAGGAGTAATCGTGCCATAAATTCGTGTTTTTCTTCTGCCAAAAAAGAGCAGTTATTTGGGGACATTACTTTTGTACAGCTCCAGGGACCTGCACTGCTCCAGTGTCACGCTACCATACAGCAGTCTTCATTCCGTAAAGCCGAGTTACACAAATTAGGACAACTAATGACTACTTGAGAGAGCTACTTGTTACGGATCTGCAATGTGACTGCAAAGCCGCTTCTACCCCCGGGAGCCCAGCCGTGCCCTCCCTCACAGGAGGCGACGCTGAAGGCGCTGCTCAGCACAGGTGTGTGAGCGCACCCCACAGAGAAAGAGGCATGGGGAAGAGGGGGAGCCTTACCCTGGCCGGCCAATGGGGGTAACCTTTCATTTTGGCGAAGATCAAGTCTCCGGGTTTGAAATCTCGGCTCATGTTTTCTTACCGACGTGACGCCCTGTTGC
>VWZW01002027.1:75972-129955 GCA_013397115.1 Edolisoma coerulescens
GGCGGGGGAGCTCCGGAGTGCTGGCCAGGACTCGGCGCACCCCGCCGTAAAATAGACGGCTCGGCTCCCGGCTCCACGCCTGAGGGAACGCTAGCAGCCACGAGAGGAAAGAACCCGCCGGACCTGAGACAGGAATAGAGAAAGCCTCGTTCTCTCTGTCTCCCCGCCGTCCTAAAAGTGGTTCGTTCCTCCTCCGGTGGGGGCGGGGCGGCCGGGGCGCCGCTGGGGGAGCGGAGGAGGACGAGGAGGAAGAAAAGAGCCGGAGGAGGAGCCGCCGCAGCGGCGCGGCTGTGGGACCGCCCTCGGCCTCGGCCGCGGCGGCGGCGGCGGGAGCCGAGCTGAGGCCAGCCACGTACACTGGCGAATGGGCCCTGCTCAGCCACTGACAGGCTGGCGTGGATAATCATCGCCATCCTCCTTCGCAAACCGGGCGGGTGCTACTGTCCCACGGGTCCCTTTGTGTCTCTCATGCCCCACGAGCTCTGTTAGAGAGCTGTCTCCTTCCCGGGCTTCTCATCCCGTATTGCTGCCGGCCCCAAAACTGCTCGTGTTGCCGAGGTACTCCCCAGCCACTTGCTTGATGTCTTGACTTCCCCTAGCATCCAACAACCCACGGTTTTATTTTCTCAAGTCTATAATAAAGTCCTTACCTGCTACTTAGTCGCCATTAACTCCTGGGTTTGGTGGAGGTTTTCTTTGGGTTGGTTGGTTGGTTTTGTTTTTTAACTAAGGTTGCTACTAATTTAGACTTCATGTTACTTCCCTTGTCCTATCCATATCTATTCTCTCCTGGCTTGTTTGCCAACCCGTCTTAAGCTTCCTCCTCATCTAGCACTTCCAGCCACTGTGCCCTCCTCTCCTGTTTCTGTCAGCTGATCTTGCTGAGTGCATCAGCCACCGCCAGCCTCCCCACAAACACCTTTCTTCGAAGAGAAGACCTCAAAACCAGATACAAACCCACTACCTTCTTTCTTACAGCCTGCCTGTCCTGTTGTATCTAATTCTAGTTCTGCATCAAAAATTAGCTTGCCTGTCAGCTCTCCATGGCTTTAGTCCTATGTGATGGCCCCACACAGCACCACCTGCAATCATTTGTATACTATGTCTGTGCCATACAATGGGTACCCGAACCAGTAAAAAGCTGTAAGAGTAGTGGCACAAAAAATTACTCCTTACACTGTTTCACGGGGGCAGACCCCTAGCTCAAGTTTTCATCCTTGGTGTGTGGCCTGATGCACAAGTTTTACAGGTCAGTTTTCTGCCAGCTGCCCTCTGTGCTACTTGAACATAAAGTTAAGTCCTCATGAGAAGAATCATCTTACCACTTTCAGTTTTGATACTGAAACTCAAGTCAGGCCCAAAACACCTACTGCAGTTGCCACAGAGCGAGTTGTGATTTGTTCTAGGCTCTCTCCTCCTTAAATGCAAAATGTTGCTTTGTAAATGTTAACTGTAAAACTTCACACCATCTGTGTTAAGCAAGAACAAACTGCAATTTTCTGATGGCTTAAACATGTCAAATTTGATTTTCTTGGAGGTGGCAAAGCTCATATCCCTGACACCAACTTTCTCATAAAAAATAGAAAATCATCATCAACATAAAAAACTTTCTTCCTACGTAAAAATTAATGACCACTTAGGGCAAAAGTCCCCATCCCTGGTGGTATTTAAAAGATATAGATGCAGCACTTAGGGAGATAATTTAGTGGTGGCTGTGGCAGTCCTGGGTTAATGGTAGGACTTGATGATCTTAAAGGTCTTTTCCAACCTAAATAGTTCTATGGTTCTGTATAAAAGATGTATTTTTCAGTATGGGAGGAAGGAAAGGTATTTGTTTAACTACATGCATACAGCAACAGTATTGTAGCTAAAGTAATTTTTGTGAATCAATGTAAAAAACATTGGGAGATTTTGGGCAGATAAGCTAATATTACTGGTTCAGAATCTTCCAAGTTTTTATACTGCCAAAACCTATCAGATCATTCAAACACGATGTTAAGTCTCTGTTTTCTATTATCACATAATCTAAATTTTTTCATTAGCCGTTTTTCATTAGGCCATGTTTCATATAAATTTTTGACTACTCATCAGACAACAGGAGAAAGGATGTCCCCTTCACTCTGTATTCTTTATCAAAAAAACCCCCAACCATGCTGTTATTAAAAGAACTGCAACATGATGAAACCTATTTTCGTGAACCTGGGAAAAGAACTCATTTCATTTGGCACAAGCCATTTAGAATAACTGCATAATGGAGAAGCAGAAAAACCATAGGTAAAAGCCAATTATGCAAATCAAGACAGAAATTAGAAATTAAATTTTGAGTCTTTATCTCAGAGGGTGAAAATATTAGGGAGCTTTTTTTTTCCTTTTAATTAAAACTTCAATTTGTACCTTGAAGGATATATCACTGACATGTTACTGCTATTGTCCCCTTTCCTAGGATATTGTAGGGTGGATTTTATTCAATGTTTTATGCTGTTGTTGTTTGACATAATATATGGTTACATGTGGGTCTTGAAATCTCTCAGTTGAGATGTTTCGAAGAACATTTCCCTTGTGCAGTGAGGCGAACAGGAGGGGAATGGTAACTTTCTTACCAGTCTCCCTCATCCACCCTGCTGTGATTTTTGTCCCATGGTCTGTCAAAATCATTTACCTGTTTGTTTCTCTTGATAATCTGAGTGGAGGATGTGCTGCCCCGAATTTGAGGACATCCACATCTCAATCTGGCTCTCACATCAGTCGGTCATTTTAATTTCCTACACGCACATCATTTTTCTGGAATTGAGAATCCCTAAACGGTGTCCGGGGCTGCCAGCGCGGCTGCCAGCCGCCCGCAGGCCGTGTGGGAGCTGTGGGCGGTGGCGGCGCTGATGACGTTCGGCCGCGGCCGGAAGTTGCCGTTGGGAAGGCGGCTCGCGTGAGGCCGCGTCCCTCCCGGCGGGAGCTGGGAATCGCGCGGCGCTTCCCGGCGCTTCCCGGCGGCCGCGCCCGCGCCCGCTCGGCTCTCCGGAGCGGCCTCGGGGTGCTGCTGCTGGAGCTCTGTTCTGACGTTATTCCCTCAGCCCTTCCTGCCAGGTAAAGCGCCAAAGCCGCCGGTACGGCGTGCGCTCAACCACGGGGCCAGCGGAGCAAAGGGATGCTGCTACTTTGGTCTTTGGCTTGCTTAAAATTTTTCAGCCTGCGTTAGTGAAAACCCACTCGTTAGCCGAAACAACTGCTGGTGAGCTTTTCAGAGGTTGCAGCACAGATGTGGTAGTTCCGCCTGGCTTTGTGTGTTTTAAATTAGTGCATCTTGGTTAGATTTAATTTGCTGGAAGGGACCTTAGAGATCCTCCAGTTCCATTCCCTTGCCGTGGGCAGGGACACCTCCCACTAAACCAGGTTGCTCAGAGCTCCATCCAGCCTGGTCTCCAACACTTCATGGAGTGGGGCAACCTGTTCCAGTGGCTCACCACCCTCACAATAAAGAATTTCTTCCCGTATCCAGTCTAAATCAATGGCCTTCATAAAGTTAGTTATACATATTCAGAAGTTCGTGAGGAGAATATGACACAAGTTTTGTAGGTAACATCCATCGAATGTTTTACCTCCTCAAGCAAAAACTTCTTAACTGTTTTGTTTAATTGTGGGGCACTCCATGCCCCTTGATTTTTTTTTTTCCTAGTTGAAATAGCATGTTTTTGGAGTGTATCCATTTGTATGCCAGTAGACTATGGATGTGTATCTTAGCAGACGAATGTGGTATATTCAAAATCATTAGCATTCCCAGAAAATAATCGTTAGATATTTCCCCCCACCCCCAAAAGTAATTAAAAGACTTAAAAGTAATTTCAGAAGGTTCTAAAACTTCAAAGTGGTGTGGATATGTCAGAGGAGATTTTGCTTATGTTTTGAGACAGACTTTTTTTCCTGCTGCAGCTATTATCTGTTGGATAGTGATCGTGAATTCTCTGGAGGTGAAAAAAAGAGACTTCTGAGAAAGTTTTAGTTGCAGCATTTTTTTTTTTTCTACTGTTCAGATTTTGGTATAAAGCCAAATATTTTTTTGGCAATAAATATTAAGAAAAGGGTGGTATGAAAAACTAGTTTCTTAATGTTCAGAGCTATGTCTTAATGTGAAAATTTGGCACAATTGATAGAGGTATTGTTTCCCATACCAGGATACCGCATTTTTTTTTAATCCAAGCAATTAATCTCTGTTGAGTACAGAACTACAAGTAATCTGTCAAGATTTTCTTCTCTCATTTAAATTAAAATTTTCAATGTGCAAGTCACCAGTAATTTAATGAAACTTAATGTGTGCCTAGAAATTATACTACAGTCTATACTTTAAAAATGAGATTTTCAACTATTTTCTCATTTGAGATGGAAAGAAAGCTGTGTTGTTTTCTCTAGGTGTGTGAGTGACTGTTGCATGGTAACTATTATGTTTTGAGTCTCATGAACACATACACCATGGTGAATTTCTCATGGATAGATGTTAAAAATCACAAAGGATACATCTAACTGTTCTTTATGAGTATACTGCTTTTATGTAAAAATGAAACAAACAAAAAACCCCAAACCACAGTGTTTTCAGAAGTAAGTTTATTTTTTCTGCATTTTCTGTTAAAATTATTGATTGAAGCAGAAATGCATTTTTTTCTCCTCCATATTTCTAGTGCACGTTATTAGCAACTGGAATGAATAAAATCATAATTATATTAATATATTACACCAAGTGCTGCCATTGGGCACCACAATATAAAAAAGACATTAAAGTATTAGAGAGCAAAAAGAGGGCCACAAGGCTGGTGAAATGTCTGGAGGTGAAAGCCTTATGAGGAATGTCTGAGGTCACTTGATCTGTTCAGCCTGGAGGAGAGGAGACTGAGAGGAGACCTCATTGTGGTCTACCACTTCCTCACAGGGGGAAGTGGAGGGGCAGGCACTGGTCCTTTATCTCTGGTGACCAGGGACAGGACTTGAGACAGGAATTTGCATGAAACTGAGTCAGGGAAGGTTTAGGTTGGATGTCAGGAAAAGATTCTTACCCCAGAGGGTGGTTGGGCACTGGAACAGCTCCCCAGGGCAGTGGTCACAGCACCAGCTTGACAGAGTCCAGTAAGTGTTTGGACATCGCTTTCAGGCACATGGTGTGACTCTTGGGGTGTCCTGTGCAGGGACAGGAGCTGGATTCGATGATTCTAATGGGTTCCTTCCAACTCAGCACATTCTATGATTCTGTGAACATGTGGCTGCAAGCCAGGGATGGGAAAGATGGAGTCCAGTCTAGTTTCTTGTTTTGGACTTTAATATGGATGTCCATCTGCTATCATGTTCAAAAACAAACCTTTATGGGTCATTAATATTGACTGTTGAATACAGCTTGTGTTTCATGTTACCTACTTTAATTAATGAAAAGAGGTCATTAATGAGTTTGTTGTTCAACTTGAAGTAAATAATGGATTTTTTTAAGGTCTGCATTATAAATATGTTGTCTATATTGATTTCTTTTTTATTGTAACACTAAATCAATGATTTTTTTTCTGAAGGTGAGTGGAGTTATAGTTCAGTTTAGTATTCCTCCTGTATAATCCTAAATATTACTGATTTATGTAATTCAATAAAATATGTTCAGATAGAATATTCCAGGTTTGTGAAACACTTGGAAGACTTGCTGTGTTAAAGGCTGTTAACAGACAGCAAACCTAGTACATGCAATCATGGTATACGCATTTATCTTCAATAGAATTATTTTGAAGAGAAATGGAGTTTGTAGTATTCTTATGAGATAGAGGACCAGTGTATGCAAACAAAATATTTTTATTGATATTCAGATAACCTTGGCATAGGATATTCTGCTATGTTACTGTATATATATTAATCTACAGTATTTAAGCTTAGGAGACTGGAAGTACAATTCTCATAGTTGACTAAAACTGTAAAATTATAGTTGGTAATTGTTCACATGACATAGTAGTAACACTGTTTTCTAACTGCTTGTGAGTATTAATGAATAATTCTTTCAGTATGTTGCCAAATAAACTAAAGCGTGTCTCTGTTGCAGATTTTAATCATCTTGGAAGCTTGTTGAGTAAACGTATATATAGTCAACAATTCATTCTCCAGAGTTTATAGACTTAAAAAACTGCCTATTGGCCATCATGAATTCATCCTCTCCAGTCAACTACTCTGTCACAGAAGCTAGAAGGTGAGCTTCATTTCTGTATTTTTAAGTCTAGGAATACAGTTACTGATTTTGTGGTTTATTTTCTAGATCCCTGAAATTACTTAAGTAAGACTGAAGAAGAACCAGATACAGTGTGATATATGCAAGCTATGCCATGTCAATACAATTATTAGATCCTACAACTATGGAATGGCCAGGGTTGGAACAGGCTTCAAAGATCCCGGAATTCCAACCCCGTGCTCTGGACAGGGACACCTTGCACTAGACCAGATCGCTCAGAGCCCCATTCACCTTGGCCTTGAGCCAACTGCCAGGAATGGGGCATCCACAGCTTATCTGGGCAATCTGTTCCAGTGCCTCACCACCCTCACAGTAAAGAATTTTTCTAATATCTAATCTAAATCTACTCTCCTTCTGTTTAAAGCCATTATCTCTTGTTCTGTCACTACATGCTCGTGTAAAAAGTCTCTCCATCTTTCTTGTGGGCGCCATTCAGGTACTGGAAGGCCACAGTTAGGGCACCCTGAAGCCTTCTCTTCCCTAGGCTGTACAGTCCCAATTCTCTCAGCCTTTCTTTGTAGGAAAGGTGCTCCCTCCCTCTAATCAACTTCTTGGCCCTCCTCTGGACTCTCTCCAACAGGTCCATGTCCTCCCAGTGCTGGGGACCCCAGAGCTGGATGCAGCACTGCAGGTGGGGTCTCACCAGAGCAGAACAGAGGGGCAGAATCCCCTCCCTGGCCGTGGTGCCCACGCTGCTTTGGATGCAGCCCAGGACACAATTGGCTTTCTGGGCTGCCAGTGCACATTGCTGGATCATGTCCAGCCTCTCCTCCACCAGTACCTCCAAGTCCTTCTGGGCAGGGCTGCTCTCCATCTGTTCCCAGCCTATGTTGACACCGGGGGTTACCCTGACCCAGGTGTCGCACCTTGCACTTGGTGTTGTTAAGCCTCCTAAGATTCCCATGGGTCCACTTCTCAAGCTTGTTCAGTAGTGGGGGACTGTGTCAAAGGCTTTACAGAAGCCAAGATAAATGCCATCTGTAGCCCTTCCTTTGTCCACTGATGTTGACCTGTTACTAGATGATAAATTGTCTGCACCTGGTGAGCTAACACAATGCTTGTTCTCCTAAAACCACTGGCCTGTGGAACTGCACAATGCCCATTGTGTAAGATGGAGAACTGGAAGTTCACTAGCCCCAGGGCCCTGCCAGCTCGACTATGTCACCTGTAACATTGGGGTCCCCTACCGCTGTGGACTACCAGAGAGACCCCCAGGACAGAAGAACACATGTGTAACGGAGAGGGAAAATATGTTAGTGATAGCAGGGAAATGATTATCATATGTGTGTTTATTCTGGGACAATCAATGAATGTGTATGTAAAATACAGTATATAAACAGAAACTTTCTTATACTGAGCATGCATGATTTTAGGAGGAACGCCTCCTTGTGCATCTGGCCGAATAAAGAATGCCTGCTTCTTAAAGCTATATTGGTGTTAAGGAGTTTTTTATTTTACCAAATTTTTGGTAGTAGTCACTCCATCATTGCAGGTATGCATACTGGCCATCTGATGTGCAAGAATTCTCACACAGGCATAGGAGACATGGCAGAGGTAGTTTCTGTCTCCATTTAGGAGCAATGATGTGGAGTTCTGGAAGGGTTTTCTGCAATAGCTGTGGAGGTAGGGGTTGGCTATTAGTCTTGTACATGGCTCTTATTTTTGTTAACCTGATATGTGTTTGATCTTTGGCACAATTAAAGTAAATTTTAATTCATTCTGTTTATCTTAACTGTGAGAACTATTTGTCACTATTTAACATCTGATTGTAAAAAACTGCCGGTTGTATAGAAATAGCAAAATTCCATGAATAGGTGCTTTGGTTAGGTAGGCTGGCTACAGACTCCTTCAACTGCAGAAGTTTAGCGTAATTGCACTGCTATATAGTAAATGAAAGAAAGTTTCTCTGATACAAAATTACTCTACATTTTCAGCCAAATACGGAAGCAAAGCTAGTGAAAACTGCTTCTCTGCAATATTCTTTGTTGACTGTAATTAGCTGACTTGTGAAGTGAGTGTGAATTTTTGAGTGTTCAATGATGTAGAACTCAAAATCTATTTCACCTGCTCATATGCTTTCTTAAATAGTCTTAAAGTACTACCAAAAATGGTGTCTTAGATAAAAGCTCTAGTTGCTAAAATACGTATTTTCATTCAAAACCAGTGATCAACAAACTATTATTATGTGAAAATGAAAGTGCAAAGCAGTCTCTGAATTCCTTAGACTTAAAATCGTACATGACTTGAAACTTTCCAGGGATTTTGTGTGATTTTGTGACTTAAGCTTCCAAGAACTTTATGCTTATAGCACTTCTACTTGTAAAAGAGTATGGAAGGAAGACTCTTCTATGGTAGGTATGAAGCTTTTATAAAGCACTGCATGTGCTGATGTCGCTGTGATGATTGAAGAAAATATCACAGAAATAAGGTGGCTAATTAAGGATAATCCGTATTTTCTTTGAAAACGTTGAAGTAGACAAAATAATGAAGTGGTAACATAAAACTGTCAGTTTTGTTGTCAATGTTTTTTTAAGTTGCTGATTTGGTTCTATACTAAGAACAAAAATAGGCTTTTCTGCTTTATATTTTTAAGTTTTTACTAATGATATTGTAAGTTTAGAAGCTGTGCATAAGAAGTTACTTTTAATGCTTTTTTCCCCCAGTACATACTGTTATGCTATTTGTCTTAATGCTCGTATCCACATTTTTATTTTCTGTAACATCCCTAATTTGCTATTACTTGTGGTGTCATGTAACTTGTTTGGGGTGTTGTTTTTTTCCCCCTACTGGTCCAGTTAAGCACATAGTTAAATTTTTCTCTGAGTAAGTTTTATTGTATTGCAGGTATCTTCAGTGTACTCTTGTTATTTTTTTTTTTTTTTGCTGGGTAATTAATAGAAGAGTTGAAAGGAACAGCTCTTTTAAAAGCTGATTGCTGTAAAAACCAAGGTAGTTTACTTAAAGATTTGAAGGTGTTTCTTTTTAATTACTTTACAAAAAGTAGTTTTTCCGTTGCTTTCATTCCTTGCTCTCCTTACAAGAAGTATTAAATATCATCAGGCTTAAGTAAGCAGCATGACCTCCCCAGTGCCCACAAACTATCAAAATGGTTACTCTTTTCTTAATCATTGCTCTTTGCATTAGTCATCCCTAGCTTTCAGTTTGGGTCCTGTTTTTCCCCCTAACCTGTGCTTTGTTAACTTTGGTGCCATGAGCTTTTCGGCTTTCTTTAGCTGAGAGAGATACTTCTTGTATCATCTTTGAATAAGACAACTTGCCTTTCTTTCATCTCTGTTTTCCCCAGCCATGGGAAAACAAAAGTCTACCAAACCTATTATATGATGTCCACAAACAACCTTTTATACAGTTTACAGGTGCTCTTGATACCGAATTAATTTTTGCCTTTTTTTTCTTTTATATATTTTCTGTATTCTTTACACATGTATTTGTAGCTTTGTAGCCTATCATAGTATTTGGAGCTAGCATTTTGCCTACTCTATTAGACAGAAAGACAAAATAAATTCCCCAGCGGCTCCAAGCTGGGGGTCCAAGATTAGATTCGCAGGGAAGCCAAGGTTGACACATTTTCATAAACAAAGTTTAGCTCCTATCTAAAATAGGGGGAATTCAAAGAGGATTGAACTGGGGAGGGTTTACCTCACCACTTACGTCTCTAATTGGGGATTTTTGAAAGATATGCTAATTTGCTAAGCATACAAAAATTGTGTATGCATTATGCTGTGTATGCATCTTCAGCATTTTCTACCTGGTAAATTGTGCACCTAAGGATCCTTGCAAAGATAACCCGCTTTTTATCACCTAACTGTGTCTGGCTCATGATTTCAGGACCAGCGAAAAGGCAGCACTCTCACTGTTCAGATTCTTCTTACTTCCTGCATGACTTACCACTATATCTTCTTATTGTGTTAGCTAAGAGTTGCTTAAAATAATGATAGGTGATTTTACTTACCTGGTTACTGATTGTTTGCCCTTTGAGATGTGTTGATTCCTCTGGGTTTAGGTCTCGTAGTAAGTACTGAAAGCTAATGTGCCAGTGGTTTTCTTGCAGTACATGTGGGTTTTAATGATCCTTACCTCTACATTTATTAAAAGCATAAAATGCGTTAAGCGTATGGCACCCTGTGGAACAATTACTGATGACATACAGTTATTCTGATCACACAGATGAAGTCCATCTTGTTTTTAAATGAAGATATGACAGAATTTATTGAATTACAAAATATTTATAGGCTGCAGCTAGAAACCTGAAATTTTATCATTTTTTGTTATTAATGACTTTAAAAGCTACGTTTAATCTAGAATACTGCTCCTGTTGTTGATGACATTTGCGCTAGTCACCTTATTTGAGAAAACATATATCATCAGGTAAAGGTTTTAGTTGTGAAAAATATTAATGGTGCCTGTGCATAAATCTAGGAGTAAAGTGATAATTTTTTTATTTAGAAAAACCCAGTATACTGGAATTTATTATACTGTTCTTTCTGTAATTAGTACTTCAGACTTCATGTAGACTAAGGTAAGCCATTTTAGTATTTTCAGCTCTGCATGAAATGATGCCATTTTTTTGTTTAATTTAATCATGTTTCTTTTTACAGTTTAATTCATATTTAGTGGCCCTGACAACTTTCACTTTTGTGTGGAGCAACTGATTGTTACAGCCATACTTACATAGTTTTCATAATTTGAAAAATGACTTGTATCAAATAATGTGAACACTGATTTTCAGCTCTTGGAATAATTTAAGAGTTGTTCAGTTTGAAGTTAAAATAATTGATTATAAGATAATTAATCTAGTTAATTAAATATGTATTTTTATACTCTTTTTTCACTCTCTACATTAAAGCTTGTTTTGATGTTTTGATATTGCTTGTGATGCTCAGAGGCAAATCCTGTTACTTGCCAAGTAGATTTTCTTTTGGCTGAAAAAGTAGTGGAAATAAGGTAGCAGAGTATTTTAGAGGACTAGACCTTTAGTTTGTATTTTGTTTGTGATCAATTGTTTGTCTTTAGTTTAGATGTATATATCTTTGAAAACAAAATGTGAAAGAGTGAGGTTTATTCCACATGTATGAGTTTGTTTTATGACAGTGATGTTTTTGAAACAGTAATCCATGTTAAAAAATGAGCCTTACCGCAGAGACAAACAGAAGCTTGCTAGTCATTTTAATGTATGTTATTGGAATGATGTTTTTTAGCATCCTGGAAGTTTATTGGATCAATAATAAAAATAATGAAACATTATTAAAAACTTAAGTGCTTAAATCGACTTAGTGAAATTCAAAGTGCAATCTGATTTAAGTTCCTGCTGCTGCATCTCTCATAGTTTGCATAATAAGCAACAGTAGGATCACAACTTCATGGCATAGTTTTACTTTTAAATTAATGTGTAGAGCTTTGCATCCACAATCTGATAATTGAAACAAGGGATAATTAAAACTTAAAAGGAATGCTTATTTTTTTTTTAAAACAACAATATTTTGCAGCTTACATAATGTGGAATGTGAGTTACTACAGAAGAGCGATGAATTGGAATTGGATGCCATTTTAGATCTGAGATGGAAACTTCTTCAAGCTAAAAAAGAAAATTTGGACTTAACTGTTCAACACAATCAAGAAGTAAGGACCGCTTTTTTATTTGCCTTACTTTACTCTTGGAATAAATTAATCTTGTTTCATTGAAATAATACTCTCACATGGTGGATCAAAAGCACAGTCACTAGCTGGAAAATATCAAGGAAGGTGTCACTGTACAGACCTCTCATACCTGTTCATAGGTACTGTTAGCACCTCTTGTCATTGTTAATAGTTAAAGGTGTGGTTGGTAACTTCAGCACTTCAGAACAGCAAAATGCAGAAGAATCTTGTGCATTCCCAGCTCAATGTAAGGCATGGTTTGTTTGTTTGTTTGTTTTATTCCAGATAATTCCAGGGATCCATTTTCTGCAATCACACCCCAGTTGATAAGCCAATGGGAAAAGAACAATTTAACTGGAGCACAAGAATAAGTCATTGTGGGAGAAGCAGGCATCTCTTAATTTGGGTACATATCCAGATAGTAAATGGATATGGAACAGCAAACTTGATTTATTGGCTATATTTAACCAAAATAAGATGAATGAGCACCCACATCAACTGCTCCGGGCAGACTGCTTAGAGCAGAATTGCTACCTATAGTAGTAATAATACCTATTCAGCAGCGTAGCTTAAACCAGATTATCAACTGCCAGATTGGCATTAGCAAATGTGGGAAGTGTGCCTAGCATCAATATACTGAAACTGATTACAACTCAGCACCCACTTTTTCCTGTGTTTGTTAGTGGGAAAACTGATACTCAAACTAAAGAAAAGATTTAATTAAATATATTCTTAATGCTACTTCATTTCAATACTATTTTGCTACGACAGCATCAAGGAAATCCTTTGTGATGTAGGTGATTTCCCATGCATGAAATTCTCATTAACAAGAATATTGCTACTTTGTAGATGTTTTGAAGGAATATGTATTTTACTTTCCACCTTCTTGTGTTGAAGTATCTTGACTTTGATTTTCTGAATCCAGTTTTTGTCAGCAAAGATTATTTCTCAGCCTGCATAAGTTCCGTTTTGGAAATGTTTTCTATTCTTAGTTTGTTGTGTGTTAGCATTAATAGCATCTGTTTGACTACTGAGCATTATTGGACTGAATTTTATGCTTGTATGTATATTTGTGAGTTATTAGGTGTCTGATAGTCTAGCATCCCAACATGACTGTTTTTCTGAGTGTTACCAGAAAATTGTCTGTGGAATATAATGTTTCTCTTGTGGCATTTTTTCCTCTGAGGTTCAGGAAGATGACAGTAATATGTGGTTAATTTTTTTAAGGTAGTGTGTTTTTGGAAAAATAGAGGGGTATGTTTAAGGCACGTGGAATTCATCTGGAAAAATAGAGGGGTATGTTTAAGGCACGTGGAATTCATCTAGGAAAAGGATCAGTTTGCACAAACCAGTAAAGTATCAAAATGTGCATAAACATGCAGTTGCAAGAATGTATTTCAAATTCAAATGGAATAAGATGGCAGTTGTGAATGTGATTCCAAGTATCTTTAAAAAACATTCTGTAGGTGTATTTCTGTAACATGTTGCACTTTTTCAAGGGAACATTGTTGGCAGTTTTGTGAAATTTATTTTCTAGGTGTCCAGCTATGAAAAACAGATAATCAAATTACGGTCGCAATTTGAGAGAGGAGAGGCTGTTCGGCAAGGGCTGGAGTATGAATTGGCAGTTGCCAGAAAAGGTGCCCATCTGAAAATGTGTACTGCAGAAGAAGAGTTAAGTGATGCAAAAAACAAACTTGTGGAACTGCAAGGTAGGTTTCAAAGAAGTAAGGATGGAATAAAGGCTAAATCTGTTTCATGTCAGTAAGGTAATTGGGAAGTGGGGACTTAATTAAATTTTCTAGTTACTGCTGTTTTTCTTCAATCTCTCTTATGTTTCCCATGTCTTATTCATATTTAGCTTTTGAAAACTCCTAAGAGTTCACAAAACTCTTACTGTCTCACATATGAATTAAAACTAACTGGCTAAACCTTCCAGCCTTTCTTTCCTCTTGCCCATCACCATCTTATTTCTTCCTTCAGTGCTGTCTGTGTATGGAGTTGTAATCATGGTGGCCATCTCCACATCTGGGTTATCTCTTTGCATCCGTTAGTTCTTCCTTTTCCATTTCAGTGGGAAAAAAAAAGGAGAAAAAAGAACAGAAAAAATTAATTCCTGCTCATTTGTTTGCACTACTTCCAGCAGCTTTTTTCCAGAAGTACTCCTCATACTGCTATTTTCTTTCATCTTTTCAAATGTTTCAAGCTTTTCATTGTTCATATCTGGTTTATTTTCTTATCACCTTTGGTTTTTTTGTTATAGTAATGTGTGTTGTGACAGTAGTATGTGGAAGGGAGGGTTTTTACTTAGACTTTTTATTTCCTACTACTTTTGTATTCAGAAACTCTGATTTCCTTAATACTACTCAAACAGAGAGATTTCTCATTCTTACAAGGAAGTGAGGTGCATTTCCAGTTACCTAAACTATTATATCTATTTAATCTAGTATAGGAGATGTATCTGTGAGTTTGATGAGCTGTTGATATTCAATGAAGAGTTTGGAGTATTCCTTGAAGATTTTAACTTTCCAAGAATGGAAACAGAGTCTGGATCTTGCAAGTACTTAAAGTAACAAGTGTTTTTAAGATATTTGGAAAGCTGAACTTTCACTCCTTGAATACATGAATAATCAATAATCTTAGGGATTGCAAACACATGAAAAATAATGAATCTTATGGATTACAATCTGGAAGAAGGCATTTTTTTTCCCTTTGGAAATTTCTCTGTGATTGCAAATGGAAGATTTGAACTGCTAGTTTCTCACCTAGAGCAAAGTTTTATTTCTTTCCATGTGTGCTAGTTTCCTTGCCAATATAGGAGTCATGCCATGCAAGTACCTAGAGGCAGGACGCAGGAGGGACTGATGCTGATTGAACCACAGCGCAGTGAACCCAGTCTGCTGGGCTGCCTGTCACTTTCCTGAGTGGACTGGGCTAACGTGGTGAGGGGACTGGAGAACAAAAAGGGAGTAGGAAAGGTTTTGCAGAGGCAAGGGATGTCTTCTTAAATGTGTGTGTTAGTTTCTTTCAATACCATAGTCAGTAATTAGTAGTCTGTCAACTGACGATAAATTCCATTGGCTGAAATTTCTCAACTTCTTATGTCTGTGACAAGTGCCAAAGAAACCAAATTATCATTTTGCTGCTTAATTTTTTTAGCAATTAAGAATTTTCTGCTTATTTTCCTTTGTCACTTGGAGCCTTTCTCACCTCATGTGGTGCTTTGATATGACCCGAACATAGCTCCGAAACAGAATGTTTCATTTGTGCCTCATTTTTTTTCTCCAGATTGTTTTTCATCTGTTCTTATTCAGGGTTGATTTTCTGGCATCTGACAGTCCTTTCCTATCATTGTGTCCACTGATTCTCTGTGTCATCTTAATGCGTTCTCTTTGTTTCATTCTTTTCTGACTAGGAAGAAATGACAGAAAACTGAGATGGGTTTGAAATAAAAATCTGTTGGAAAGTGGTGATGACTTAAATGCCAATGCAGCTAATTGTATTCAGTAAAATGAAAAGTCGTTGTAAAGTATTTTCTCCTATAAAGCTGCTTACAGATTATGAAGATTTCTGTGGTATTTAAGCTTTCACAGAAGAGTGTATACAATGTTCCCCATCTCAGGTCGTTTGTGGGCTGAAGATTTAAATCTCTTGAGGAGCAGTTAAGTTTCTTTGGAAAAGCTAGATCTTTGCTTGGTAGCCCAACCTGCCTTAGGTTTATCTGCAGTCTCTTTCATGGAACATGCCTATCTTTACAGTCATTTAAACTGAGCTCAAATTTAATTGATACAGACTAATATCTATATCAAAAATGACATTTGGAAATAAACTAGCAATATGTAGAAATCTGAAAATAAGTCCTCCATTCTATAAAGATATCATTTCACAGAATCATAGAATATGCTGATTTGGAAGGGACCCACAAAGAGTTATCTCAAGTTTTTATTCTTTCCCAAGAGAAAAAAGCATTTCAATTTTTAAAAATCTCTCAACCATTGCTATGTTCTTGTGGGAAGGATGCAGTAGGAACATAAAATTTGCTAGGTTCTTCATAGTGAAGATGGTGCTCTCTAGTGCTGGAGTGTTAATGTTGCAGTGTTCCACAGGGTATCACAATACACAGAACTGATGATTATTATGTGTTTGGGGTTTTTTTTCTGGATATGTTTTGCCGTGCTACTTGCATTTTTTTTTCTTTCTCTTTTTCTGTAAACAATAGTATTCAATGAAAACCTTCAGCAGAAAGTGACAGAGACTGAGAAAACGTTTCATAATGCTCAACAGAAGTGGGAAGAAGAACAGCAAAGACTTGCAAGGGCGAAGGATGATATCAGCAGAATTTATAACAGTGAATATGTATTCCTTCTTAAGGAAAGAAATGAAGTAGAAACGATTTTACTGGTATGGTATATTAATAGTTGGAAAGTTGCATGAGATAACGTCTGGAACTTTTTTAGTGTGAAGTGTGTAGTGGGTTGAGGTCTTTCTGATTTAGGAAAAGATCCCCCAAGTAGCTAAATACTGCAGAGTATTTCTGAAGAACGTAGCCTTATAAAGTTACACTTGATGTGTCACAGTCTTTCTTGCTTTGATGAAATGTGTTGTGGCTGATCTTGATGGTAAATACCTAAATCAAGTTACCAATGCACAGTCCATTGGCACTGTCATGCAATACTGAGTAAAATGAGGGACGCCTCACACCCACTGATTCAATTTCCCTGTTACTTCCCTGTGTCTGACATCCAATAGCCTGTGAATATGAAAATAGTTTGTATGATATGAAGACCACATACTTTCAGGGAACCTGAACAGTGATGATGGGATTTCCAGCTGTGCATTGTACATTATTCACTCCATACCATATATGAAAAATAAGCATTGTTGGAAATTCTGCATTTTGGTTAGATAAAAATCACCTAATACTAAGAGATGGTCTTATAATCTGTTTTATAGTGTGGGTTTTTGTTCTTTAGTAATTAATTTCATTGTATTTCCTCATTTATACTGATATTTATGTATCCTTGGGGTGTCAAATGTGTAAAAAGTAATAGAAGTATAAACTTGTTCAAACACTTTTTTTTAGACAGTCAAGCTATTCAAAACTGAAATATGTTTTGAAGAAATCATGTAGCATTATGGTGTGGAAGTGCTGAGTGAACATACCTAACTTTTGCTTGCTCCACAGGGACACAAACAATTACACCACTGTACTCCAATTAGACTTTCATCTTTTTAAATGACAAGTTACATATGTTGTATCTTAGCTGTGTAAGAATACCATTTGAAGAAAAAGCACAGTGTATTCAGCTGTAGTTATTCTTCATAAAATGGAGTTTATGCAGAGGCTCTGTTAAGGCTGATAGACATTTGCATTGCATGATGTATGCAGAGGACAGATTGCTGCTAAAAGATGAACTTTTTAATATATTTTCTTCCTTTATAGTCCCTTTTAAGATATGACAAACTTGTCTCAGTTGGGATGGGCATTGTCAAGTGGTAGAAAATTTTCTGATTGCTTTCTTCCCACCCAGTCAGCTCTAAGCCTGGGAGAGTACCAAACAGTCTTCCCAAATGACACTAAGCAATCTCTTACCTGGCAGCCTGATAGCTGAATTCTGACAGCAAACCTACCTGTTGTACTATGTTGTGGTGCTGTTGGTCAGATTCTATATGGCATCTGTAGAAGCAGCTCTCAAAAGAAACAGGGCAGAGACAATCCCTTAATTAAGTGTATTTCAAAAGGACTGTGTACTGACTCTTCGGCTGTTTGAAGGCAAGATCTGCAAGGAGTGGTGCAGTAATGACACTTCTAGTAAAAATCAGGTAGTGTGTGGACAAATAGCGTTTCTGTGCACGGACTGCAAAAGGAGTTGGGACTGTGTTGTTTATCTTAATGACCAGGAGACCTGATGGTGGAAAAGGATCCACTGATTCGAATTTTCTCTGAAAGAAGGGAAAAAAGGAAATTCCCTCCTCCCCTCAGTAATTTTGTGAATATGTTAAACAGTATTTTGAGAGACTAATTGAGAGAATTGTAAAGGAATAGTTTAGGAAAAAAAAAGAAAGAAAGAAGATTTCAGAGAAAAATATGTGAGTTCTTTGACAGGTGATACCCTAAGGTCCTTCTCAAACCAACAGAAACATGAATCAGTTTTCCTTCAAAGTCAACGCTTAAAAAACTAGGGTTAGGTTTAGGCTATGAGGAAACTTATTCTTAGACAGAGTTTTCTTTCTAAGTTACCGGGTAAAGCAGGCTAAGAGTGGAGCTTTGGCTCTGTGTTCCGGCTAACAGTAGACTGAGTTAAGTTGAGAAGGGTTTGGAATGGACTTGTCATCTCTTGTATATAGTGTTTAGAGTCACATTCAGTGAGATTAATACCGTATGAAAAGAAAGATGTTTTAAGAAGTTTTCTATACTCTTAGAAGTGATGTTTATCCTCAGATCAAAAGGAACAGTGGATTGCTTGGGTCATTTTGTTCTCTGTCAATGTATATTTATTTAAAAGTGGAAGGTGATTTGTAGAAGCAGGGATTTGGTTGGAAGAGTGTACTAAAGCTGTATAATTGTTCACTCCTGAACTAAATGTGGTTCACTACTAGATGTCAACTCCTAGTGTACTTTGAATAGTAAAATTTTTGAATTTAGTTCAATTGAAAGTAGTTCAATTTTCCAGCTTTGTTTTTGTAGTGTTCCCTTGCCTATCACCCTACTTATAGTTACATATAGTTACAAAATTCTGGGAAATAAAAAATACATACATAAATGTTAAATCTGGACTTGACTGTCTTAGTTGTTGTTTGAAAGCTTAACTGATTTAACTTGGCAGATAAATGTTACATGGGTCCAGGTTTGTTAACTAAAGCTTCAAATGTGTTCCAGTCTTTTATGTTGTGTATTTACAGTCCTGTTTTAAATAATTTATAGTTACTTTGAGTTATGAGAAAGCTAAATAAAGTGGTCTTAATATGTACGTAGAAGAAAGATTCTAAGCATGTATGGCCAATCCTGGTTCAAAACCTGCACTTCATGAATGACAAGTCTGAACTTGGCTATGAAAATGCTGGCATAGGTGTAGAAATGAAGTCAGTTTAATCTACTAAAATGTAGTATATCCTCGATGATATGGAGGAAAAGTAATCCTCTCTGCTTTCTAACAGAGAAAGGTTTGTATTGTGCTGTATTGTGTGTGCTTAGCGTAGTGTTTGGTACATGGTGAAAGATGTTGGAGTTCAATAGTAAGTGTAATAGCATCATCTTGTGGTGAGTCAGAATATAATACTCCTTCACAGAAGCACTCAGTTTTTCCTTAGAGTTTGTTTATTGTATTGTTTATACACACTTTAAAAAACAGGGCAGGTTGGTTGGTTTATAAGCAAATATGTATAGTCAGTGTGTATATGACGTGCAGATACACATGTATATATAAAGGGTTTTTTTTAGCGTGGTGAAGTATGTTTCTTTCTGAACCTTCCGAGTGCAGGTAGCTGCTGGAACAGTCTGACACAGTCATACCATGTCTGAAAAGTTCAGAGACTTCAAGTTTCTGAAAGTCATGTTAACTTGTTTAACAAGTTTGATGTATTATTCATGTCAGTTTTTGTCTGCTAGTGTTAACTACATTTCCAGCATAGAATATTTTGAAGTCTTGATGTAGTGTTTTTCCAGGAAACTATGTATTACTTATTTCATATGCAATTTTCACTGCTCACTTTTGTTGATATGTGGAAGATAAATCTGAAGAGAAATATTTCTGTACTTTCCGATATGGAGAGGATGAATGTAGTTGTAAATTTGAATAAAAATATTTTTTTTTAGCATGCTGATGGGAAGAAACCTCTTCATTATTTTGGTATTACAGGCAGTTAGAGGATTACCTTAAATTTAATCCATATCCAGGTAGACTGTTTTTGCAATGTTTTGATTTACTGAGGTTCCTATTTTTCAGTTCGCTTGTTTCACAGGCATGTTCCTTGTTACCTTTTCAGAGAATGCCGTGGTGCCTCCACATGAAAAAAGAGAAAATAAATTAATTTTTTCAGTTACTAGTTGGTAATAATGGAGTGGCACTAGGTGTTAATGAGGGAGTCATAAATCCCTTATTGTCATGTTTAAGTGGCCAAAACTTTCTACCTTCAGTCACAAAGAACTTCTAAAATTTGTTTTCCAAACTTTGGAAAAGATTCGTATTTCTTTGATCTTCATGTATAAACATGGTTCTGTCAAATTTCAATCTTCCAAAGAATTATTCTTTATGAATAATTCATTTTCTTTTCTTTCTCCTCCATGCCTTGCAGATGCCTTATGATTAGTAATTTTCAGGAACAAGATTATGTGATGTAAGAGTAATAGCAGAATTTATAGACCAACTGGTTTATTTTCACAAAATGTCTCTTGCCACGATAAACGATAGGAATAAATGAACAGGAGGACTTACGGTAATCTCTCTGTGTTTTGCACAGAAAGTAATTGGCTCTCCAAAGGTCCTCCAGCTAAGTCACTGGATTTGTAGCTTGTTTCTAATGCTAGTTATGGAAAAGCTTACCCCTGTCCACTAGACCAAAGCTATTCTTTTTTGAGGCTTCTGGAATCTCCAGCTTAAATATGCACTAGGCTACTGGGGGCTCATTATTTGGCTACTTTCCTCCATGCCTGGTGTGGCGTGAATGAGGATTTTGTAGTAGTGACTCGATAGAGCTACTGAGTCCAATAGTGTTAGTAATTACACTAACCTGTAGCTTGGTTCGACTTCCAAAAGCAGAAATTGTGGTGGAGAACAGCTTAGTTATTTTATCTTTCCAAGAACTTCATAGTTTATGTAGCTAATTTTTAAATTCAGTTTCTAGACAGAAAAGTCCTCAGAATAGTAGAAATTAAGACTATTTAGTCTATGGGAGTAACTTCCAGCAAATGTCTGATTATTTGATTTGAAGTTCTAACAGTTAAAATAATAACAAAGTAAAACTTCTGTCTATGTATCATTTCATGTAACTGTTTCCTTCTCCACCATTGCTATTGAGCTGTGAGAGAGAACAGATTGGAGGAGCAACCTTTTTGTCCTTTAGAGAAAGGTTTCCTGTGGAGAATTGGCTCTGATTTTAGTATTGCTGCAGAAGGTCATGTTCATAGTGGGTTTTGAGCCAACACATGTTACCTGGTGGTGAATTAAGAGCGTATCTGTTGTTGGGTAAATGGTCGACATGTGCTGACATACTAGATTTTAATAACCTCTTCTGACGCAGTCTTTCCTCTTTTGATCCATCTACTATAATATTTTACCTTAGAAAATGTGATTCTTAATGCCTTTTTTTTTTGTAGGAGCTGAATAATGACCTGCAAAATATACGCAAGAAATTGAGAGATGTGGAAGTGCAGCACAGTGGCTGTAATGAGGTGCTGAGATGCCAGGCCAATGAACTTAGATGCAGCACTGAACGAGAGAAGAGACTTAAAAAGGAACTTGAAGTAAGGCATTTTGACTATTGCTCTTAGTCTCAACAAGCACTGACACTGAGCAATTTCATTTTTGAGGGATAGAACCTTCCAGTTTGGCTGGAATTCTATGTACTTGATAAACAAAATATTGAACATCTGTTTTGCAGAAAAGGTTGAGCAGGTGAATGCCACTTATGTTGTGAGCCTGGCTTGAAGCTCGTGTTTGAACAGCAGATAGGAAAAGGTTTATGTAAGTGTGAAAACAAGGCTAACTTTACTTTAGGAAATCTAAATGTCTTAATTTTTGATTTATTTGATTTCTGGTGGAGAATCTGCTGGAGCTGCAAAAATTGCCAGATGTTGTGCTAGGTGAGGGAGTAGAATATTGGAAGATCACCGTGGTCTTACAGCAGCCTCTTCCTATCTAGAGTTAGTTACTGCAGGTTTAGTTTTCCTCTCTGTTGAGTGACACCCATGATTGAGAAGTCTGTAGTCTTTGAGAATTGAGACTTTGTAAATATGCTCTTTACACTAAACAGCTAATTTTCTCCTAAGTTTCAATATTTTATTTATCCACTGATAGGCTTTGTAGTAGTTATGTTATCTGTATGTACAGTCTGGACCAAGACTTTCTTGGTAGAACATTTGTCATTGCAGAAAAGCATAGTGAGTGGACAATTCTTTATCCTGATGTATGTTTTCTACCAAATGCATCTTTAAATATTTTCTGCAATGAATTTAAAAGAACTGTCACTTCTAAAATATTGTGAGACCTTAAAGGAACAAGTGACATAGTTTTCAGCTGCTGTGTTTTTTTTCTGTTGCTTTTCTCTTAAAGGCAAAAGAAATGTTTTAAGCATTGATTTCTAGGTAGGTAGAGTCCTGCATTAAAGATGAAGCACAAAAGAAAATTCCTACAGGGAAGGTCAAAGCTCATCAACTAAAAACACTGACTTATTGACCAACAAGGTAGACCTTTGTGCCCTCAAAGAATTCTACAGGAGATCTATTGTCATGTGTTTTGAGCTGCACTTATTGGCCTAGGTGGAATTGCCTTCAGTTGGAAAGTGTTGCATACTGTGGAGTTCCAGTAGCCCTTTTAAAAAACAGGGTTTTGCTTCCAAGTACTTGAATAAGGTCTCTTCTTGTGGCTTCATGGCTTTTCATATACTAACAGAGAAGTCATGAGCTGAAAGGAGGAGGAGCAAGGCAGCAAATCATTTATCTTTCTAAATATTTTGATTGAATATACCCACCATCTGTAAATTTGAAAAGAAAGCAGGCAGTTCCTTGAAAATGTACAATTGATATACCCTAATGATGGTCTTATCAGGGAATGCTACCTATTAAGCACAATCAGATAAAATATTTTTTTTTGCTTCTTAATTTTTTTTAAGCTATTTTAACTTCCTGAATATCTTAATGATGTAAGAAAACATATTCAGTCTACAGAAAAATGAGTCTTGTGGTACTTATTGTTAAGGATAGCTATTTAAGCAGTGATTAAGGAAAAGTATGTGATGAAACCTCTTGCATTTGAAAGTTAAAGAAAATTAGCACAAGTCTTTGAATCAAAAAAAAACAAAGCTAGATTAGACTTCAATACATATCCTTTTGTCAGCTTGCATCTCACTCTGCCGTCTTCAAAGTAAATTGCATGTGTGTAAATTATCTGAAAGGGTCTACAGTAGCCTTGTAGATGGTGATTCTACCACTTCCATGGGAAGCCTCTTCCAATCCTTTGCAACCCCTGCCCTGAGGAATTCTTTCCTCATATCCAATCTAAACTTCCACTGGTACAGGTTGAGGCCATTTCCTCTCATTCTGTCACTTATTACCTGGGGAAAGAGACCGACCCTCACCTGGCTATCGCCTCCTTTCAGGCAGTTGTAGAGAGTGATAAGGTCTCCCCTGAGCATCCTCTTCTCCAGGCTAAACAACCCCAGCTCCCTCAGCCACTCCTCACAGCAACGGACCCTTCCCCACCTCCATTGCCCTTCACTGGACATACTCCAGCACCCTGATGTTCTTTCTGAATTGAGAGACCCAGAATTGAACATAGAATTTGAGGTGTGGCCTTACCAGTGNATTACCTGGGGAAAGAGACCGACCCTCACCTGGCTATCGCCTCCTTTCAGGCAGTTGTAGAGAGTGATAAGGTCTCCCCTGAGCATCCTCTTCTCCAGGCTAAACAACCCCAGCTCCCTCAGCCACTCCTCACAGCAACGGACCCTTCCCCACCTCCATTGCCCTTCACTGGACATACTCCAGCACCCNCTGCAGAGCCCTCCTACCCTCCAGCAGATCAACACTTCTGCCCAGCTTGGTGTCATCTGCAAATGCAGGTGCACTCAATCCCCTAATCCGGATCATCAATAAAGATATTTAACAGGACTGGCCCCAATGCTGAGCCCTGAGGAGCCTCACTGTTGACCAAGTTCCAGCTGGCTGTACCTCCAGTCCCACCACCCTCTGGGCCCAGCCATCCAGCCAGTTCTTTACCTAGCAAACAGTGTACCAGTCCACACCATAAGCAGCAAGTTTCTCCAGGAGTGTGCTGTGGGAAATGGTGTCAAAGCCTTTATTAAAGACTAGAGATATAGCATCCACAACTTCCTTTGTCCACTAAGTGCCTCATGATATCAGTATCCAAGCTGAATTTCCATTCAGATATAGAAGCCTTAAAGTAGTACAACCCAGACAGAATGGTCTACATTTTCTCATGAAGTAGCTCTGTATTTTTTTATCTCTTCATAGAATTTTTAGCTTATAGATTGAAATTGATGGATGTAGGATACATATCTTCAATTTCCATGCTGACTACCTTATGTTAATGATCATTTGGTTAGAAAATGTATACTTAAGTTCTTGATGAAGAGAACAAACTTGTTAAGGTGATTTTGTGAGGAGTAGTCTAATTCTACTCAAAACCCAATCTTAAAATCTTTTATTATGCACTGCTTCTTGAAAAGCAGTGGAGGTAAACCTTCTCTGGAGTTCACAAATCTGTTCTTTTGCTACCCTCTGCTGGACATAAGGGAGAAATCCATGGGAAAATACTTGGGTTTTGGTAATGGAAAGAAATGTTAAAGTTAGAATTTTTTCTTGTAGTACAATGACACTCATGAAGAATTATATCCAACAGGCTATTATAAAGGAAGGAGTCGGCAAAAAGCCTGCCTGCCCCCCATTTTTTTTTTTTTTTTAATCTTTTTTTTTCTTCGAATAGTCTGGTTTTATCCTTCAATGATTACTCTGATCATGGTCAAAAAGAGGAAATTTCTGGTTTCCAGAGTTAGAAATTAAGAGAGAGAATAATGCTAAGTTTCTGTGGACTTTTCAGTTGTAAGATATCTGTTGCTGCACTGTCTAACCTGCTAGCTTTCCAGTTTCCAGTGATACCAATGTGTTGCATAGACATGGAGTGCTTCTGAAGTAGAAAACACACTGTGCTAGAAAAATTGAGATTGAGATATCATTCTGCCTCTTTAGCCTGAGAATCAGTGGCCAAATAAAATATTGATCTATTGCTGTTGAACTCATCAAGATAATACTATATATGATAGCCAATTTTCCAGAATCAGTGTCTTTTATTTTAGCGTTTAGCTCTATTTTTAATGAGGATTCTTGGGAAATACAGAAAACTTTTAATATAAAAATAGTGTTTCTTGTGAAATATCCAGCCAAAAAGATGGGTGGGAAAGTGGTTTTGCAATGAGAATGTGGATTTTACCACAAGAAACAAAATTATTAGTTTATAATTTTCAAACTCTTTGCATTGTTGCTAGAAATGTAATACTTTTCTATTATTTTTTTATTGTGTTTGAGGCTGCCAGCTCTTAGTAAGCTGAAGCTCAAGGTCTCTCAAATTTTTTAAGTCTTTCTTACGAAGGCCTGGAAAATGTTCCATAACTTGGTCTGTTTAATTTCTGAGACTGAGAGTATTGTCATATTTCTGAGACTTCTAGTTTCATTTAAAGACCATTCCCTTAGCTTTACATTGCCTTTTCTACTTCCCTTGCCTCCGGTATGTATATTGACATGTGATGCTAAACATGTATGCTTGTGTTAGCTTGGTAATGCTGCTATGATGGGGAGATGACTGCAAAGAGGACTTGGGGAATGGTTAGTATCTGTGATTGTATGAAGTATATGTATGTGCAATACTTGAAGGCTGTGAGCTTATTTCTCACGCTATGTAACTCAGTGAAACATGAAATTTAGATCTCAACTGAAAACAAAATTAACCCCTCCCAAATCTGCAAATGTACGTTTTGGGTTTTTTTCTCTTCATGAACTGCACTGTTAAGTAAGTTACGGTTCTCATCAGAAAGACTCGCAAGAGCTCCAAGCAGTGCAAGAAAGGACACATTCCTCAGTCAGCTGACTGTTAAACTGTTTGTCGTCTATGACTACACACTTCTTGACAGCTTACCCCTACTTCATCTTCTGCTTTCTAGTGTCTCCACAAAGCATGACTGTCATCTAGGAATTCTAGCTGCTGTGACTGTCACGTATTAGTTTACTACATGCTTAGTATGTAGTATACTTATGTATATATATTTCTGTATCTGTTTAGCTATCTAAAGAGGTATACTTTCTCTAGATAAAAATATATAGCACTATGTACTTAGTGCTTACTCTGTGGTGGCTCCAGAGTTGTATTTCTCCAGTGACAAGCTCACTGACATAATGACTTCTGAAAAGCATTTGACACTGTCCCGTACAACATCCTTGTCTCTAAAATGGAGAGACATGGATTTGGTGGCTGAACACTTGGTACATAAAGAATTGGCTAGATGGTTGCCCTCAAAGGGTTGTGGTCAATGGCTCGATGTCCAAGTGGAAAGCATTCATCAGCCAGGGGTTGGTACTGGGACTAGTGCTTTTTAACGTCTTTGTCAGTGACATGGATGGTGGGATCAAGTGTACCCTCAGCAAGTTTGCTGGCAGCATGGAGCTATGTGGTGCAGTTGACATGCTGGAGTACAGGGATGCCCTCCAGGGAGACCTTGACAGGCCTGAGATGTGGGTCATGCAAACCTCATGAAGTGCAGCAAGGCCAAGTACAGGGTCCTGCACCTGGCTCAGGGAAATCCCAAGCACAAATACAGGCTGGGCAGAGAATGGAGTGAGAGCCCTGTGGGGAAGGACTTTGGAGATGCTGATGGGGACGAGAAGCTGGACAGGACACAGCAATGTGCACCTGCAGCCCAGGGACTCATCTGCGTATCCTGGGTTGCATCCAAAGAAACATGGCCAGCAGGGTGAGGGAGGGGATTCTGCTCCTGTGCTCTGTGCTGGTGAGACCCCACCTGCAGTGCTGCATCCAGCAATAGGGTCCCCAACATAAGAAGCACGTGGACCTGTTGGAGTGAGTCCATAGGAGGGAGAGCCACAAAGATGATCAGGGGACTGGAGCACCTGTCCAATACAGACTGGTTGAGAGAGTTGAGACTATTCAGCCTGGAGGAGAGAAGGCTCTGGGGACACCTTATAGCAGCCTTCCAGTACCAAAAGGAGCCTATGAAAAAGCTGGAGAAAGACTTTTTACAAGGTCATGTAATGACAGAACAAGGGGGAATGGCTTTAAACTGAGAGTATGTTTAGATTAGATATGAAGAATTTCTCTACTGTGAGGATGGTGAGGCACTGGAACTAGCTGCCTGTAGAAGCTGTAGATGCCCCATTCGTCACAGGGTTCAAGGCCAGGTTGGATGGGGCTTTGAGCAAGGTGGCTTAGTGGAAGGTGATCTTCAATGTTCTTTCGCACACAAGCTATTCTATGATTCTATGCTAATGGGTTTCCTCTCAGAGAGGAGCTTCCTCTTCATAATCTCCTGTGTCACGATATTATTGAAGTCCAGTTTGAAGACTGGTTAGTCTTATCTTACTTTCAGACCAAAGTTGTTTCAAAAGTGTTTTATGTAGCCCTCACGAGGAGTTAGCAACAAGCCACATGAGTCTTGTCTATGTGCATGTATAGAGTAACAGTGTCACTTCATGTACTGTTAAGGTCTTTACTATCTAGTGAGCCTGAGAACCAAAAGAGTTATCTTTCTCCCATAAGGGACTTCAGAAAGGGGGTGCAGGTCAGATGGGTTCTCCAGCTGCAGCTCAGTAGGAGGTTGGAATGGACTTGGACTTTATCCAAAGGCAACCAATCTATATCTGTTCAGAAGTCCTAGTTGTTTTTACCCTTTCTTTAAGCTAAAGTCAAGCATATGGCTTATCTTGTAGCTCCTGTGCCAGTGTGATTGTTTATCCAGTGTCATGCAGGTCAAGCATGGCTATTCTGTCACTGAGACATGCTTCTTTAGACTCTAAGTACAGGAAATGTGCATAGTGAGGGTTAGCCACATTGTCAGTCTGAAAGAACATTTACTTCAGTGGTTAAGAATAGTTTGTATTTAAGTAACTTTTCAGTTACTGGAAGGTTGTTTATTTTCCCGACAGGAGATGGCTCCACCTTACCATGATCAAGAGGTATCAGCATTTCTAACATTAGGTGGAAGTGGTCAGCACATCTTCCACAGATGTGTTTAGACCCCCTGGTTTGAGCTATGAGCCATAGGGAAATGCTTTTAAGTAGGAAAAAGATCTCAGTCTGAATATGGAAACACACAAACAGAATTGTTGAATAGTGATCCAGATATGAGGTACATGTGTGTCCTCTTCACTTAAAACTACCTCGGCTGAGCATTTCACACGGTGGTTGGACCTAAGCCTTGGGTAAGTGTAAGTATCCTGATAACTGAAACATCTTGCAGAAGGGGTTTAAATAGAAGCAGAAAAGAGAAAACTTACTTCCATTACTGTATCTAAGCTTAGTAAGTGTTATAAATGTATCTTTATCTTTTTTTCTCCTACTGTTTTCGTAGTTGCTTATCTGAAACGATATTTTTATGTAAATGTAAATGTCAAACAGCAAATGTGGTACTACACAATGTATTGTGTAGGATACTAAATTAAGGCTTTCAGTATGGAGTACACCAGTACTCACAAATATTGCAGTACTTCAAGCAAATGTGAGGGACAAAAAAGTGGGAGCCACAAAGGACAGTTTGGAAAATGGTATTGCAAGCTGTAAGTATGCAGAAAGTGTCTCCTAGAAACCGCATTAGTATTCATATGCAACGGGACACTGAAAAAAGTGACTGAACCTTAAGAGATTAAACCTAAAGCGTGTTTGCCCAAAAGTTTAAATGCTGGCCTTGAATTTTTCTTAGTCAGTTTTATTTAGTGTTTCTCAGAAGTCAAAATTCTGTCTGTGCTATCATGGAAACTGATCCCAGATATCTTTGTTCTTTAAATTAAGGCTGAAATCAATCAGCTTGAATATCTAAGGAAAGTTCAGAAATTCCATGAGTTTGTGTCCGCTATCTTAAGTTAAGATGTCTGCCTTCATATGTCTTGTTAGGTGTGCATGAAAGTAACAAGGGACTGAATCTTTTTGAATAACCAATATTTTCCATGTTGGATGAGCAAACACTTTGTAAACAGTGGAGAACTCTCTTTTTGGTCCATGTTTGAGACGGATTTGGACCTGACAAGAAGTTTTCCATGTTAAACCAGAATGCATTCCCATTTGGCTCCCAGATACAAGCCTATGATCTGGATATGTGTGGCCTGCAAGCTTGCTCTAGATTGTTTTCACACAGCTTTTTTTGAGTAGACAGGCATCATGTAAAATTTTCAGACCTGTGATTCAGTAAGGATACAGATTCTCACCTGTGACTTGATTCAAAGAGGTTTGCCTGTCTAATGTGATTCTGATGCCAGTGTCTTTCTGTTTGTCAGACAGGAAAACAAAACTCCTTCCTGTTTCTCTTTTTGGGATTTTTACCATGGTTTTACAGGTTAGACTCATCCCTGACATTTTTCTTCTGTTCACAGACTGTGTAATAGATTGTTCTCACCGGTGGAGTGTGCAGCTTCTCACTGTGAAAGGAAGTGCATATAAATATCAGTAGAGCCTGTTTGAACCTTTATCAGCAAAATAGAATAGATTTTCTATATGGCATTTTGTTGCAGCTGTGTTCTTCCCAACTGAGTCTTCAGACTCCACTTCAAATCCAGGTGCAAGTTCTGTGGCTGATGTGCAGTTTGATAGACTGAAATACCAAGATTCTTTTCCTTAGAGCAATCTAAGAAAATCTGAATTTCTTTCTATTAATAACTCTGTATTGATTAGCCATGCTTAAGTGGCAGTGGCTGGTTTGATATCTCACATAAGTTTTGGGGGTCTTCCTGTCTGATTTCTCAATGATTTGCTGGCATCTGATTTGGTTTAAATTTGCTGAGGTATGGTGAACCATAAGCTTCAGCAAGGTATCATGGAGCAGAGGAAAAAGAATATTCATTGCTCCACAGTCAGCATCTACATGACTTCCTCAATACACATATGTAGTTTTTCTGCAAGCTCTTTTAAGCATCCAATCTTTTGGGTATAGTATATAGACTGGTAAAATAAGATTAAGGTTTGCCTGAGTAATCTTCTGAGACTTTTGGAAAGAACACAGTTTAGTCTTTATCTTTGGCTTCTAATAATAAAAAAAATTACTGGTAGTTCTGTCAGATCTCTGACAGTGACTTATCTTGAATGAAAAGATTTGTTTCTTTCCTTGGCTCTTTGTTTTTTGAAGTTACAGCAAACCAATTTAAACAAGATTTGAAAAATCAAAATTGTAACAAACTACTGAGGCAAAGCTTTAAAGAATCGAAGTCTAGAAGAAGAGGAGCTTCAAAAGCAAGAATAGGGCATTGAGGTGTTTAACTGTAGGAAGAAACACCAGTTTTGAAAAAGTCACTTTTCTCATGCCTTTATATAGATGTACCATCTGTATGATGATACTTATGTGTCAAAGTTTGATTTCTAGTTTCTAATACAATTTTTCTGTGTATACTATCTTGAATCTATTTGAATGCTTTACATTGGGTACCTGTCAGGTACATCTGGCTCTTCTTTGGTTATGAAGAGCATTCATAACTCTTTTCCAGTAGGCTGGATACACTGTCCTGTTTGTAAAAAGGAGCTATTTCTCCTATTCCAGAGTTCATCAGAGATGTCTGTGGCTGAAATGCTAATTTTTGCCACTGCTTTTTTTTTTATAGACATGCTAATTCTACAAGTTAATTCTTCAGTGACTTGTGGCAACACAAGCGAAGGCAACATCTACAAACGTTACTGTTTAAATGGAATTGCTCCTACTTCAGACGTCAAAAGAGCGATGTGTTGGCACTTCTTATAGATGTCTGCCTGCTCCTGCCTTCTTCACTTACTGTCCTAGGGTTTTCTTAGGACTGAGGTTTCTATATTTCTGGGAGTTTTTGTTTCCTTTGGACCACATGGCTTGTCCTTGCATTTAGTGTCCATCATGTTAGCTCAAGAAGACAGATTCTTCTTTTAAAGAACTATACCAAGAACTGATACTTATATGTTCTGTTTGGGAGAATCATGTTTTTAGTTCTTTCAGATGCCCTCATTCAAGCTATTATTTGTTATTTCAGTTTTTATTTTTCATCTTGAAACTGAAAAAATCTAACAGTTTTAGGGGCTTCCATTTGAGAGGATAAATGAAGCATTTTGATGGTGTTTTGCATCTCCGGTTTCAGCTGGAGTGAGGCTGAGATGAAGGCATAGTTCTACTTTGGAGAGATGCTCAGGAAATAAAATAAAATGTGGAAGTGAAGTTCATTACAGAACTTGTGAATTAGTATGTTGTGCCTGGAAACTTTACTAGCAGAATCACTTTTTTCATTTCAGTGTTTGCTGTAAGAATAGACACTTGAACAAGCCAGCCAAAGACATAAAAGTGTTTTTGCTCTTTAGGGTATGCAGTGAAATATTGTCAGTGAAGTTTCCATTTCTTAACTTATTTTTTTTTTAATTGCATTTCCCACTCTAAATATTGTAATAGATACCTTCCTCACTGTTTCCTTTGTCTTCTGTCAAACTTAAAATAGAATTATTTTCAGACAGACTTTTTAAATGTTATAAAAAAGAAGTAAAATCCATATCACTTTTATTTATTGTTGACTTTTAATAGGCTGGCAGTACTTTTTGAGTAAAACTGTCCTGTTAACATGTGTTCACCTGTGGGGAGGATGCTAAGGAATCCTTCCAAACTGAAGCAGGACATAGTTTGCTAATTCTTCATAAAGGGCAAAGGGGATTAGGAGCTGATGTTTGGAAGGAATAATACCTAGAGAATATAAAGTGTCTTAATCAAGCTATTTTTCACAGAGTCACAGAATGGGTCGGGTTGGAAGGGACCACAGTGGGTCATCTGGCTCAGCTTCCCTGCTGAAGCAGAGTCATCTCAGAGCACATGGCACAGGATTGTGTCCAGATGGTTCTTGAATGTCTTCAGTGAGGGAGACTCCACAACCACTCTGGGCAACCTGTTCCAGTGCTCAGTCACTTGCACAGTAAAAAAGTTCTTCCTCATGTTCCTGTGTGTCAGTTTTTGCCTGTTGCCTTTTGTGTTACTGCTCAGCACCACCGAGCAGAGCCTGGATCCATCCATCCACTGACACCCTCCCCTCAGATACTCACAGACACTGATGAGGGCCCCTCTCAGCCATCTCTTCTCAAGGCTGAACAGGCCCAACTGGCTCAGGCTCTCCCCCTAAGAGAGATGTTCCTTAGTCCCCTAATGATCCTTCTAGCCTTCTGCTGGACCAGCTCCAGCAACTCCATGTCTCTCTTGTCCTGAGGAGCCCGGAACTGGACACAGCACTCCCGATGTGCCTCACCAGGGCTGAGTAGAGGGGCGGGATCACCTCCCTTGAGCAGCTGGCAATGCTATTCCTGATGCACCCCAGGACACCATTGGCCTTTTTGGCCACCAGGACACACTGCTGGCTCATGGACAGCTTGCTGTGCACCAGGAGCCTCAGGTCCTTCTCGTCAGAGCTGCTTCCCAGCAGATCAGTCCCCAGCCTGTGCTGGTGCCTGAGGTTATTCCTCCCCAAGTGCAGGACCCTGCAGTTGCCTTTGCTGAATTTCAGACAGTTCTTCTCTGCCCATCTCTCCACCCTGTTGAGGCCCTTCTGAAGGGCTGCACGGCCCTCTGGGGTATCGGCCCCTGCTCCCAGCTCTGTGTCACCAATGAACTTGCTGAGGAGGCATCTGCCCCTTCGTGCAGCTCACTAATGGGGAAGTTAAACAATACCAGACCCAGTACTGAATCTTGGGGAACACCAGTGACAGGCCTCCAACCTCTGGTCACAACTCTGGGATCTGCCATTCAGACAGTTCTCAGTCCACCTCACTGTCCACTCATCCAGGCCACACTTCCTAGTTTGTCTACAGGATGTTGTGGAAGGCAGTGTCAAAAGCCTTGCTGAAGTCCAGGTAGACAGTACCCACTGCTCTTCCCTCATCCATCCAGGTAGTTGTCCCATCGTAGAAGGCAATCACATTGTCTAAGCATGATTTCTCTTTGCTGAATCCATGCTGACTTCTCTGATTGCTTTCTTGTTGTCCATGTTGATAGAGATGGTATCCAGAAGGAGGCACTCCATCACCTTTCCAGGGATTGAGGTGAGGCCTGACTGCCTAGTAATTCCCTGGGTCCTTCTTACCCTTTTTGAAGACATTCTTATTTATGAGAATAATCTTAGTGATATGAAAGTACAGTGTCAGTATTTGTGATTTTTTTAAATTAAGTATGTTAAGCAATTAAATTTTCAAAGAATTTTTTCTGTGCATCATGTCTCGTTTATGAAATTGTAGATGCTCTATTATTATTGTAGATGCTCAATGTATTTCAGAACATACAGAGTGTGGTTATGTTGCCTCAGGTGAGCAAATAGTGGGGCAATAGGTAGAATATTTAACTTGGTGTTTTTGCTTTCTGACCCTAGCTGATTACAAAAAATGCAGCAGTAACATAATGCTACATCAATTTACTTAACTAAATAGAAAATATTAATTTAATAATCTGTATATGTAAAAATTATTTTTATATGTGTTTCTTGGTATGAGTTGTCACAGTTCCAAAGTAGTTCAGATATATCAGGTTGGTGTATGCAGTCCTAATATACTTAATGAGTTGAATAAACTTGGTGTCATATCATCTCTCTGAACTTAAATATCCTCAAAATGTACTTTTAGGCAGCTACAGTGCGAATGAAGAAACTGGAAGAAAGCATTGAAGCAGAGAGAGCAGCAAATTTAGCATCCAATTTCACTTCAGAGATCATCCAGGTAAACTTTTTGTTAAATATTTCGTAGAAGTTTACAGTAAAACAGTTGAGGAAGTTGTGAAGGTACAATGCTCCAAAAACTATGAAGAACACTTGCTCCAGTGAAAACCCTAAACAGATTTATTACAATAGGTGTCAAAATAAAAAAAACTAATATATAAAAGAACAGAATAGAAGAATATCTGCTTTTCAGGGAATTTCAAAGTTATTAGAATAAATAATAGAATAAGATGTCGTGTTTGTAAGTTTGAGAATTCCCACTAGCATTTAAACTTTGAGGGTAACAGAAACATTTCACGATAAACACTATACTACTGTTTAAATATCCTGCCCTGTATCTTCTGAGCAGCCACTGTCCTGGTTTGAGACAAATTAAGGGAAACTCTCTGGAAGGAATGTCCCCTCCAAAGAAGGCAGGTTTCAATCGCCCCTCCCCCACCAGGTTCGGGAAAGAAATATTCCTCGAGGGAATGTGAAAAGGGAGAAAAATCTGCTTATTTAACAAGCACATGGGAAAAGAATAATAATGCTAAATAATACAACTTTTCACTGTGGAGAGAACCTGGTAAATTCAAAGTCCTTTTGTATGCGTGGCTCTCTCCTCTTCAGAGCTGGGTCAGCATGGGGGCCCCCCTGGGCCAAGGTGTAGGGGCCGACCTGGTGATGTTCTGATGATTGTTGAGCAGTCCAGAAGAGAAGAAGAAAAAAGCCAAAGTCCCAGGGTAGCTATAAAGCAAGAGTTTTAACTCTCCATCTCTTTCCTGAGAAAAGGAAGCCGAGAGCTGGGAAAAAGCCAGCAAGGGTGCTTCCTCCGCTCCTGCCGCTGCAGCAGAAGAACGCAGAGCAGTCTGTATCTGTGGCCTAGAACACCGACCGTTTTGAAAAGTTCACCTGGCTTCTTTTCTTTCTCTTGCACCCAGTTTTAAAGGCACAGAAAGGCACAAGGTTCGTGTCTGGACATGGAGCATGGCAATAGGGGATACAGCATCATAAAGTCACTCCAAGACAACCACTTAGAGCAATTTGGAGATACAGTGCATATATCCGACTTCTCTAGGAGGGAGAGCATAATGCATCCTGAAACTGCAGTTTCAAACATAATTTCTCAGAGTACATTTCCGCTTCAAAGCTATGGTACTTGCAGTTACCAGTAAAGATTGATTATATGAATAATAGTGTTGGACTTAGAGTGTTGGACTCAGTAAAATATGATTTATTAAAAAAAAAGTTTGAAAAAATTAAATGGTGATTGCTTCCTAATATCATATTACTTAACAAACTTACTGGACTTCTGAAAAACTAAGCAAAAAAGAAGGGAATTTGGTATCCCTTTTTTCCTATTTTCAAAATAAGCATTGCCATTCTTCAGTCAGTTAATTTCTTATTTTCTTGATCTTCTGTATGTGGAGGCACTTAAATTTTAAAAGTAATAGTTAAACTAGTAGAAAAGATATAGTTTGCTTAATTTCCTCTCTATTGTTGCAACATACAAAGGAACTGAGAGGACTTAAACTTAGAGACTTATGTTTTATGGGTGAATAGCTGATAAAGTCTTTTTCCTTGTTTATATTTATGTACAAGCTAGAAATGTGCTTTGTTCTGAGAGGAAATATAGCCTTTATTGTTAGTCCCACACGTCATGAGTCTATTTAAAAACTAGAATTTCCCTGGAAAGCTTCAGTATTAATAAGAACTGAAAATGTTCAGACACCTCCAGACACCTCCAAATGAGAACAGAAGGTAATTTTCATCATCATATCTATTCGTCTCTGTTTTGAACTTAATGTATTCTTACATTTTTACATGTGTTCAATGTTTTTTACATGTGTATAAGCTTCTATATCGAATTAGTAGAATATACTGTATTGTAAAGCAGAACAGACCATAGAACAGCCCTAAAGATCATGTTGGTGTTTCCTAATTTGCTTTAATTACTTTTTTATCACTTGGTGTAGTTAAGAATTCGAGAACTTGAAGAAGCTGTGCATGTGGAAAAGGACAGACGAGAAGAAGCTCTTTCAGATTTAGAAATGATCAAGAAAGAGTTCCGAGGGTTAGAAAATGCATATGAGAGAGAAAAACACAATGCCCAAAAGAACTTGGAAAAACTCGATGTGTAAGTTTCCCTTTAAATTCATTGTAAAATGACAGTAGACAGCTTGATTACCACTTACAGTTTACATTTATATAGTTTTCAGTCAGTATGAAACAACTAAATCTGATACAATTTCCCAAACCAACCTGGAGTTCAGAACCTGGTGTTCCATTAATAACAGGTCCATATCAGTAACCATGTGAGTGGGTAAAAAAAACAACTGATCTATTACTGATTATTTGCCAAAGCAAAAATGTTAGAAATTATGGTTATGACAGGCTCCTGTCTCCTGTGTGTTTGGGAGAAGTGTAGGAAAGCACACATGGGAGGGTTAGAACAGATTTTTTTCTTCTGTATACACTTACATTATTATGAAAATATTATTTTTCACTTTAGTGAGGTAGATCAATCTCTCAGACTCCTGTTGAGAAGTTGTGTATCATTTATAGTGGTGAATCATCAGCTTTTGAGTGATTGTGGAAAGTATTAACTAGCTAACAAAAATAGAAGGGATTAAGTGTATGAGAGCAGATGAAATTATCTGGGATTCCTTTCCTGCTCAGCACAATCTTCTGTGTCCGTGGTAACAGATGTTTTTGGGAAGAAAGGTTTTGCTATATTCCCTGGGCTGGTATAGGATACACTGTACTGAGTCTTCTTCCTTGGCTGAATGAAGTTTATATTGGGGTGAGAAAATGTCAGGAAGAAGAATGGTGTTGGAAGACAGAGAACTGGGGAGTAGGTGAAATAAAGGATAGTAGTTCATGAAATTTAGGGAAAGAGGGAGTTTAAGAAGACATAAAGTGGGTGGCACACAGTGGGTGTGTGGGGAGAGACTCAAGGTAGTAGAATGGGTTGGAAAAGACAAAGTTTGCCTCTCTCAGTCTAGGATTATGGGCGTCTGTACATAAAGGTATTTGTGGTGACTTGCTCGTACAAGCAGTAGAGGGGGAAAAAGTAAACTGGTTTCCCTACAAAAAAAGGAATTTTGTGGCCTGACTGTTCCTGTATTCATGCTTACAGAGATGTTTTTAGTAATACAGTTGAAACTTGTGCTGTATTATAAACATCTTAGAACTCTGTTAAAAAAAAGGTCAAAAGAGGTCTGAATGTGCATTTAGGTAAACCAGAGTCACATTAAAAAGTGAAAACATTTTTTCAAAGAAAAAGATACAACTTTTATGGTAAAAATTTATGAAATACATTGTGATAGTAATCTAAAGTGATTTTCAGGAAGACAGCAGTCTTCACAGCTGTGAAACTGAGTAAGTATATAAGTAAGATTCTCTACAGTTCTAAAGCAACATCAGTTAATTAAACTACAATCTCATCCTGCCTGGTTGTTTTTACTTTGAGCGTGGGGTGTCTGTCAGCAAATACATGACACTGAACTGACACCAAGTTCTTTGCCTTTCCTTGAACTGGAGAAGGCCTGCACCATTGATTTGACATTTTATTCCATTTTTATTGTTTCATTTTAAAGAAGTTCCTTTGTGTTCAAACCAGCCTTTTCTTGAGGAATGGCTGTTTGATCAGTAGTTTTGCGTAACAGGCTACTTTGCACTGTCTGAGTTTTTCCTGTATGTAACTTTTGATTCTTACAGAGCATATGGACTGTGGTTCTTTTTTTTTCATCTTGGTTTGGTTTTCTTAGTTTTTAATTTGGTGTAGTGGGTTTTTTCTTTTCCCTCGGGTAGGTTCCCATATTTTAATGGTTCAGAAAATATGGAAAAATTATGTTACAGAAGTTTTCTTGAACTAGTGTTCTTCCAGTGTTTGTTCTTGAACCATATCTTCACTTGTTCCAAGACCTAATATTCCAAAGTTTGTCTTTGTATTGAGGTTAGACCAGAAAAATTCATCATCCTCTGTGAAATATGGGGCTTTTTTAGAGGTTTTTTTTTTTTTTTACTAATGCCTGTTAAGCTGTAGTAGTTTTCACTCCAGAAAAAGTGTCCTGTCTTGTCAACACGGCTGCCATAACATGGCTTTCTGTAATCAGTCAGGGAGCTGTTAGTATGAATATGTTCTGGGAATCAATAAATGATAATAGAGATAAAATATTAGCTAATTAGCAGCATTTTAAATGGTGACTTAAACATTTAGGTGTTTTCCAAACCATTAGAATTTTACAAGTTTTACTACAGGATCTGTTTATAAAATTTTATATTAATAAATTTAGTTAAAAATGTGAACATCTATAAGTAGTAGCTTTTTTTTTTAAGAGTCTCTGAGAAACTCTTGAAGATATTTTTCTCCGTTAGATTATTTGGACCATAAGGATAATGGTTAGATATTAAATTGTATTTTGCATTCAATACAATTGAATACAATTGTTCCTTGTGAGAATCTTTGATCTAGATGTATGAAGATATTTCTTTGAGAATTGAAGGGGTTTGTGTCTAGGATATTTTTGATCCACAAAAGTTACATCTTTGAAAAATGGAAATAACTCTTAAATGAAAATGTTACCCTCAAAAAAGAAAAATAAGAGTTTTTTTTAGAGAGTATTTTTCTTTGTTTGGAATTACTGAGGAAATACCTGAATAAGTATATTTTTTGTACTTAAGACTATGCAATACAGTTTTTACAGATATGGTGCCATTTGCCTTAGGAATTTCAATATTAGTGCTTACAAAGAAGTAAATACTTGTGTTACTAAAATGCAGGATGAACCTTAAAAAGCCTTCGCGTTTTGCTCTAAACAGGACAATTATGTTCAGTCTTTCTTTTTCAGGAAAGCAATTTGTTCTGTCCTAGAGGTTTTTTTGGTATAAAACAGAATTTATGCCTACTTGAGGCATCTGTTCTGTGTGCTAATTGAATATGAGAATAAATATTGTCTAATATCCAAACACTACTTTTCACTGCTTGCACTCATGTGTTCATTCAGGCAATTACTCCTAGCAGCTTCTGCCAGCTGAGTTTTTTGAAAGCAAATTGTCTTCCCTGATTTCAGAGAATGCAAACCTGTCCATGAAACACAGTTAAAACAGTTGACGGTTTTGTTAAGAGATCTTGAAGAAACATGAACAGCCTATCCTCACAATTTTGTTAGTCCAGACACCTAAATTTCTAGACCTCTATAAAGATAGGTAATGAAGGTCAAGCTTTTTCTGAGGTGGACATCAATCTACACAGTTCCCTTGAGGTTATTACATGGTGTGGGCAGGTACTGCCTCATCTGTTTCCTGTGCCCTTTTTATTCTTTGAAGCATACAAGTGTCAGTAACATTCGTGAATATCAGTGATTGCTTTCACTGGACATCTTCTGAGAGAATACAAGAGCCTTTGATCTACTTACCTTTGAAGGGTCTGGTACTTGGACTTCAGACAATGTCAGGATCTTGGCTTTTTCTTTTAAGACATAGTTTGGCATCCAAACACATTTTCTCTTTTTCTGGAGGAGTTGCTTGAGTTTATCTTTAAGCCTTAGCCAAATGAAAATCTTACAGACTTTCGTTTGTTGTGCTAGAACACTTATATGTCTCTTTAGCTGGACTTGATGTAGGTAAATACCACCAAAGTTGGAAGCTATATGATGCTATAAGAATTTGTTTTCTCAGAGAAAAAGGTAGTTGTAATAGCTGAAACCAAGCAAACGGGCTTTTCTGGGTTGCATAATTTTTTATTTTCTTAGGAAAAATATAGTTGTAATAACCAAAACCAAGCTAACAGGCTTTTCTGGGTTGCATAATTTATTAATTAGCTCTGAACCCAGTAGTACTATGTAAATTGGAAGCAACATGGGATTTGGGTCTCTGTATGAACTTACTTTTCTTGAAGAGTGAGAACATGGCATAGAATAATTTGGAACTGCTTTTGCTGTGTTTCCGAAAGCTGTGAGAATAGAAGCTATTTTGGGGGACTGAAACAGGCAGGTTTTGAAGAAGTCAACATCTACAGTTACAGCAAAAAATCACCCAGGCTGATGCAGAAGCACATAGGTAATTTGGAACACTGACGAAGTAGTCCTTCAGCTAAAAAGATACATTAACCTATAACAAATAAATCAAAGTCAGAAAGTGACAATACTGATTCAAAAGCTTCTAAGATGGAAGAACTTTGAGCTGTTTGCAGTACTTTCAGTTCTAAGGAGACAGGAGTGATAGGAGAAGGGACAAAGAGATGAGCGACACCTGGATGTTTCTACTGCTGAGAGCTACACTAAAGAATAGTTCAAGTTGAAAAGAATTGCAGGAGATCTGTAGTCCAACCTGCTGCTCAAACCAGGATCAGCTGTGAGGTCAGGCTTTTCAGGGTTTTGTCCAGCTAGGTTTTGAAAATATGGAGAATGGAGATGGCACAACCTCTCTGGGAACCTGTTCCATAAAGCTGGAAAATGTTGTCTGAACCTCTTTGGATTCAGTTCTTGTCCTGTAGCCAAAGACTGAATGAAGTGATCGACTGCATTTCCTTGATAACCTCCTTTTAGATACTTGTTATACACCGTGGAGTTATGTCTTCTTCAGCTTGAACATACCAAGTTGCTTCAGTTTGTTGACCATGGTGGTGACCATTCCCTTAGCCCACTCCAACTTTTTTCCTATGTTATGAGGGATGTGTGTAGTTAAAAGTGGTCATTATCCTAGATGTGTTGTAATGACTGCCATTAAAAGGTGATGAATCACTTCCCTTGATCTGGGTATGCTGCTATGAATACAGTCCAGGATGGTGTTAGCTATCTCCACTTACATGCCATGCTGCTGATTTGTGACTGTACCATGGTTACCAGGTCCTTTTTGAGCATAGTTTCTATCCAGCCAGTTACGAGCCACATCACTTTAGGGTGGTCTTGCTTCCTAAATTCAGGCCTTTGCACGTGTTATTGTTGAATCTCAGAATGTTCATTCTGGCCTGTTCTTTCTCCATGACTAGAGAATGGCAGCTCTTCTGTTGGGTGTATCAATTGTATTGTGTCATGATCTACCCACATCCAGTTCACTGTTAGCTGCAGATCTTGTGAGATTGCGCTCTTGGCTTATTCCAGATGATGGATAAAGCTGTTAAACAGGCCTAATACAGACCTCTACAATATTACACCCATTCCAGCTACTATCATCTGGGCTTTACCATCAAACCACTTTTATCAATGTTGTAGTTCACATATCTAGACTTAAGTTGTAACTTAGCTGTAAAAATACTGTGTGAGAATCCTTGCTAAAATTGAGTTGTATTTGATCTAATTACCCTCCTTTTGTCCACAGTCCTGATTATTTTATCATGGAATTTAACTAGGTTGGTCAGACATGATTAAGCTTTGGTAAATCCTCCCCGAGTGTTCCAAATCACCTTGTCTCTGAGCCCAGAAAATTTTTCTAGGATTTGCTTCGTAACCTTCCAGGGCTGAAATGAAGCGCACTGGTTTATAGTTCTTTGGCTTCTCCTTTTGACCTTTGCCAAATACAACTGTGACATTTGCCTTTCTTCATTTCCCAGGGACCTCCCCCAATTTTTGTGACCTTTCATAATGACAATGAGCAATGTCACTTTGACATTGGCCAGCTTTGTCAGAACCTTTGAGTGTAGGTGAGCTGGTCTCTTCAATTTCTATGGGTTGAGTTCTCATAGGTTATCTCAGACTCAATCCTCACCTATTGCTAGCAATTGTTGTCTTTTTTGTGTCCTTTTACTGACCGTAGAGGCTTGGGAGTAGACATTGTCAGGGAAGATTTAGGGAAAAAAGGCAGTGAGTATGGTGACCTTCTCTTTCTGCTGTTGATAAAATAGCTGTTTCATGTAGAATTCTGTTCACGTTTTCTTTCCTACCGTAACAGTGGTAAAATCCCTTCTTCTTGTCTTTGCCATCTTTTGCAAACATAATTCTAGGTGCCTTTCCTGAGGCACTTCCTTTCCATCCCTATATACTTAGGCAATCCTTCAAAATTTTTCCGTGGATTCCTGGCTGTGTCTCCTATATGCTGTTGTTTGGCCTTGTAGTTTTCTCATGACCTGCCTTTTTATCCATGCCAGGCTTTCTATATATTTGTTTTCTTAAATACCAGGAGGACTGATGTAGTACAAGAACCATTTGAAATTTTGAATTGTATACTGTTGAAATCATGCCATTCTGAGTAGAATTGTCATGATTTAGGAATGGTATTCCCCAATTTAGTGTTCCTACAGAAACACTCCAAACCATGTGCTGCTTGATCATTCCGCCCCCCCCCACCCTTCCCCCTTCTGTGATGGGCTGGAGAGGAGAATTGGAGTAACAAAAAGTAAAGATCATGGGTTGAGATAAGGACAGTTTACTGGACACAACAATGAAATAGGACAACAAACTGTAACAGCGACAATACTAATGACAAAGTGTACAAGAAAAAAAAAAGCCATCGATTCACCTGTGATTGCTCACTGTGGAAACCTCCAACCATACCCAGTCCCTCTGCCATGCTACCCACAAGGGAGTCCTTCCCCTGTCCCCAGAAAAAGACATGAGGTGGTATAGAATAACCTCCAAGTCCTAGACATGCCCACTCCTGGCTACTGCAAAAATGAGCTCTGTTCTGGCCAGAACCAGGGTATGAATATAGTCAGGTACGTGGAAGCTTCAGGAGCAAGCTTTGTACTTGAAATCAGCATTGATGATGCAAGATGCAAGATGTCTTTCTGAAGAGAACTAGTGTGTTAGTTAAAATATGATGACTTTGGTTTATTACACGTAATCTGGAGTCCATATCCAAATGATCAAATTAATTTATGACCAGAAGTCTAACACAAGACTTGGTAATGGAAAAGAAGATAACTGTAGCTGAAAAGTTTTTCTTAGAAGGAATATATAAGTTTCTTCACTTAAAAAAAAAATAAGGAAAGCAGCTTCAGAAATCATATGATGTGTTAACATGATGTGATGCCCATAGATTATCTTTTAGAAATATGTGGAATACTTGATGGAAGTATTTTTGATAAAAATGTTTTAATGTTGAAACTTTCCAGATTAGAAAGAGAGTGTTTCTTCTCGAACAATCAAATGAAAGAAGTGATTGAGGAAAAGAAGAAGGTAATTACAGACCTCTCTGCGAGACTAGGAAATGCTGAAAAAAGCTGCCAAGAATTACAGAGGGAACTTGCGATGGTAAGACAAAAAGCCTATGGCACTCATTGTTTAGGTTTTTTTAAGCGTACTGTGAACATAATCTGCATTTGCTGTGCTAAACTGTGGAATAAATCTGATTTTGTGTTACTCTGATTTTTATTTATATTACTTTGTTTTGTGAAATAAGGGTAAATATAGCTAAGATACTGGAGAAGCTAATTAAAAGAAGTATTTTAAGTGATACACCAAGTATTTGACTGTGGAGTTATTTGCAGAAAACAATTATTTCAAAAGCATGGCTATGAGTCAAGAGTAACCGGCCTTTGCATTCCTTATGAAGGAGGCAATTTGTAGATATGGATTATGATTTTGTGTGAAAAATGTTGTATCCTCCTAACCAAGCTTTTTTTCCTCAAGCTTAATTAGTTGCCATTGTAGGCTTATTTCTGTTTCACATGTTTTGTTTTTAGTGCAAGCATTTGACTGCAAAAATGGTTTGAAAATGTCTTCTTGGAAGGTGACAAACTTCTTAGGTGATTGGGGTTTTTTGTTTCATTTGATGTGCATTTGTCATATTGGATGTATTTTACAGGATTATTTTCTGAAATCTTTTTCCTTTTATATTACCGGTTGATGCCTTCCCACTGTCTCTACCCACCACAACTTTGAATAACAATTTTGCTATCCTCTTCAATAGCAGGAAGGTCAAATCAAAAAGCTTAGGATATCTTCATTAATGACATAGATGAAGGGATGGGAGTGCACCCTCAGCAAATTTGCAGATGACACCAAACTGAGTGGTGTAGTTGACAAACCTGAAGGATGGAATGCCATCCAGAGGGGTCTGGACAAACTTGAGAAGTAGGCCCATGAAAATCTCATGATGTTTACCAAGCCCAAGTTCAAGGTGCTGCAACTGGGTCAGGGCAACTCCAGGTGTCAACGCACGCTGGGGGATGAACAGATGGAGAGNCTTAAACAGGTTGTTCTCATAAGACAAGTTGTGGATGCCCTGTTCTTGAGAGAGTTCAAGGCTGCGTTGGATGAGGCTCTGAGCAGCCTGGTCTAGCACTAGGTGTCCCTGTTTGCGGCAGGGGCATTAGAACTAGATGAACTTTAAGGCTCCTTCCAAATCAATCTATTCTATGATTCTGTGATCTAGAAAACCTTATCTCTCTTCATTGTGTAGTAGCATTTACAGTGTTTCTATACTTAGCCAATTTTTTTGTCTAAACTTGTAAATTTCTCTTCTTCCTTTCTCTTGGACCTATGTGTGTAGGAGATGGCCTNTATCACAGGGATGGAGCAGCTCTGCTATGAGGAAAGGCTGAGATACTTGTGATTGTTCAGCCTGGAAAAGAGAAGGCTTCCAGGTGGCCTGATTGTGACCTTCCAGTACCTGAAAGGAACTTACAAGAAAAATTAATAGAGACTTTTCAGAAGGGCATGTAGTAACAGGACAAGGGTAATTTCTCCAAACTGAAAGAAGGTTTACATCAGATATTAGGAAAATCTTTATTGTGAGAGTGGTGAGGCACTTAAACAGGTTGTTCTCATAAGACAAGTTGTGGATGCCCTGTTCTTGAGAGAGTTCAAGGCTGCGTTGGATGAGGCTCTGAGCAGCCTGGTCTAGCACTAGGTGTCCCTGTTTGCGGCAGGGGCATTAGAACTAGATGAACTTTAAGGCTCCTTCCAAATCAATCTATTCTATGATTCTGTGATCTAGAAAACCTTATCTCTCTTCATTGTGTAGTAGCATTTACAGTGTTTCTATACTTAGCCAATTTTTTTGTCTAAACTTGTAAATTTCTCTTCTTCCTTTCTCTTGGACCTATGTGTGTAGGAGATGGCCTACCTACAGGAAAGTAGCTCTTCCCTGCTACTGACAGGCATTGTGCTATTCAGTATATAGGAGCAGTGATCTGCATCAGAGAGTCTTCAGATTTGTTGGTGTCTACGCTTCAGCTGATGGAGTTATTCCATACATTGTCTTAGTGTTATCCACTTCCCAGGTAGATGGGTAATTAATAAATTGAAGAAAAAAAATTTTAAAAGCCTTCTTCTTTTGGGAGGACGCAGCTTCTTCAATGCAAGCACTAAAGTATTAAAAGACATTTGCTGCCTTAGTCAACCTGAAAAAATCATTTTATCAGGCACGAAAAGAATACAAAGAAAAATTCCTTGGTAAAATGTATGTTATACCTGATGAGAATTCAGGACAAAATTCTATTCATGCTTAAGGTTTTTTGGTAATGGCAACAGTATTAAATGGTGTACTCAAAATGAACATTGTGTTACTGAAATGTAAAAACAAATAGATTGCCCCACTTGAAAGGACTGTCTTATTCAGACAGCAGGTTGTTTTAATTGTTTTACTTTACTGGAATGATTTCAAGTCACAAGACTGTCTTGAACAGGTAATAAAAATACTCATTTTCTGAAGAGTTGTATTAGTGGTCCCCTATGGGATTAGATTTTTATCACCTTGGATGGATTTGTATTTTTCCTGAAGACTTTCCTATTTGTTTGGGAAGCAGGAGTGCCTGTGTGTGGTCTTGTTTACTCAGTATAGACAGCTTTTTTATTATTTTTCTTCCCAAAATCAAAAAGCAGAAGACTATAGCAGAAACTAAGTATAAATAACATTCTGTTGTTAGGCTTCCCTTTACCTATACTAAAATTGTGTGGACTAGCCAGTGCATTCTGTTCCCTTTGTTTCCCCCTCCTGCTTTCTTGATCTGTTAATTACTTTCTTATATTTTGTACTATTGTTAGACATCCTGAATATATCTTTTCCACTTCAGTCTGGTAATCTTAAGTTGGTTTCTCACAGTTCTGTTAACATACAAGTTAATGTTTCTGTTTGGAAAATATTTTTAAGACACACAAAGTTGATTATTTTGAAACTTTTAATGAAAAAGTGCTTTTTTTTTTTCCTTAATGGATCAGTTGAATGTCAAGTTAAGTAGTTATTTTGCTTGTAATTTTAAATATCACCATGTGGCAGAAGTTTGCCAGAAACTTGCATGGATCAAATATGATAGGATCTGTTACTATCAAACAAAATTGCTTATGAATGCTCAGCATGAGAAGGTTCTCAATATTTACATTATGTTTATTTGAATAAATTGGTCTCAAGCTTGTCATTATTTCTAGCTAGGGTTTCTAGAAATTTTTTGTTTCAAGAATAGGAATTTTGAAGAATGGCCATCATGATTTAACACTTGGTTTCAATTGAAACAGCCCCAGCTGTATTCCTGCCCCATGTAAAGAATAAGAGGTGTCTTTAGGCATTTTAAGTTACTTGGGATACTTACATTTCTAGTACGTAGTAGTGGATGATCTTAGTACGGGACAAGCAGAAAATGTTAAACGTTTATTTTATGAGAAATGCATACTGAAATTTGGGGAACTTGGCAGTTCACCAGAATGCATGTTAGGAAAGTGAAATCATTAAAATACTGTATTTTAGTATAAATTCCTTTAACTTGGAAGACGTGTATGTTCATTTCCACCCCTTTTTGTAGATTCTATCAGAACTAGCATAATTTTTATATAAGTTGTATAATAGATTATACACATCCTGTCTTTTTCCCCATGGCATGTAAATCTTTCTCTTACAGCCATGCCTGCAGTCATGCTCTGTTTGCATCTCAGCTGTCCATAAAAGCCTTGTAGCTTATTGTACACTGAATGTCAGAATAGAAGTGTTTGAGAATCTAGTTCCAAGACGTACTCATTAACCATTGTTCTTTAATAGAAGTGGCCTAGACAATGAAGCACCCTGAGGATTATAATTCCGTTCTACAAATTCTGTGGAGCAGAAACTGGTACAGAGTAGCAAAGATGTAAATGTCATCTATGCAATTTAATGTGGACAATTTCTTTCAGTTAAAAAAAAAAATCCCAATCCTAATACACACTATTCATTAATTTTGTGCTAATGGTTGTTAAGTGTTGTTTTACCTTGATTTTTTTTTTTCCTGTGTTAACATAAGGGGGAGTGTTTCTTCCCAGATGCTACTTCTAGTTATGTCCTAATTTAAAAAGACTAGTCAGTCTGAAGCATATGTTTAAATGATCTTCTGCAAACAAACCAATTTTGTAATTTATTCGGGAAGTGCAGAGGTCACTCAAGCTGTGATGTCCTGGTGTTGGAAGACAGCCATCTAAAATTTAGAGCTGCAGTTCTCAAAAAATTTTCTGACTTGGAAAAAAAATAAACCCCAAAACCCAAAGAGATACTTCATAACATTCTCTCCCACCAAAAGTTGTTACAAATCTCTTTTTATGGGACAGGAATAGTTCCAATAAAACTTGAGCATTTTGCTTAATTTGTTAGACTGAGATACTAAATTTCTTGAGAGATTGTATATAATTTATGTGTGGCCAGACCCTTCTATAGATTTTTGAATATTCCAGCTAATCTAAGAAAATAAAAGAAGTATTCAATAGTTTGATAACTTGAGCAAAAAGAAGTAGTAGCCCAAGGAGAGTTTGTCAGTGAGGGTTTGGTTTGGTTTTGCTTTGTTTTCTATACTACAATTTATGCCTGGTTGCTGAAAAATTTGTGCCACTTTCCTGCTTTACAGAGCATCACTTGAGTAAAACCCGTGTTTTGTGAACTGTGGAGCAGTCTTTTGTATTTCTGTAAATGCTTTGATTCACTGCCCCCAAGGTCGTGCCTGGTAAACATTCTGATACTTTTGTAAAAAATTTACATGAGCACTTTTCAAGGAGTATCTGAACGTGCTGCTCTTTGGTGGCTTTGTGGGTAGTTCTGGATTTGGCTCTTGCTCTGCCATCACCAGTTGAGATTTGTACTGGAGACTGAGTGGATGAATTAGTCCATGTGCAAGAGAGCCCCCCAGGAACCCCTTGTAACTGTAAACAAAGTAGAGAAAGTTCCTCAGGAGTGATGGCAGTTCACTGTACAACTGGACCCCAGCTCCCTGTGTACTACTGCAGTGGTTTGTTAAGGTAAGTCCTCAAGTCCTGCCCACGTGTTTATTTCTAAAAAGTTATTGAACTTGAGATAGAGATGCACATTTGCAGCATCAGGTTCTGTGGGGTGTCCTGGAACTCTGCATAGAGTTTACATTTATTTTAGTCAATCATGGCTTTAGGAAAATGCTGAAAAAACAATGGGACATCATTTCTGTATGGGAACAGGAACGAAAATCAAATACTGGTAGTTAAGGAAAATATGTCTACAACCAAGGTAGTAGGAAATTGTCCAGATAAATAAAAATACCCTTCTGGAAGATTAACAGAAGTCTGACAATGAGTGGAATAATTTTATAAGCAGTTGGTTTTCCGAATAGTTCACGTTATCCTTACAGGTAAGGATACAAAGTATTTGGAAAAAAAATTTTCTCCTCATTGGGGTCTACAGTATTTTTAATGAAAAATGCTTGTCTTCTCTTTAATTTCTTTAAAAGGGCAATTGTGTTTTGAAATTGGTGATTAAATATGTTGCCAAGCACATTTTCTACTAAAAGGTTTTTGTCCTCAAGAGTTGTTTTTTGATAATAGGAGCCTTTTTTAAGGATATGCAATTTGTTTCAAGGAAGCATTTTATATTCTAAAATACAGCATATATTCTGGGTTCAGAAAGTATGATTTTTCTCCCATGTTATTAGGTTTTTAGCCTTCAGTTTGGAATATATTGTGAAGAAGGGGAGTATAGGAAACATTTCTAGTATATTTTGAGAATTTTAAGTTCTCAAGGGTTCTTGGAGGTTTCACTGATCTCAGGGACCTGGAATTCCCAAAGGCAGTTTCTACCAGTGAAGTCTGAGGTGAAAAAAGCAATGAGAAGCCTTTTTCTCTGTCATAGTCATCAGATCACTGCCTCATTAGCAATGGGCCCACATTTTGCCTAGTCCTCTTTTTGCAGGTGATGTCCTTCAGAAAGCTTTTTCTGTTGCTCTTCACATCCCATGCCAGATTCAACTTTAGGTGGATTTTGGCATTCCTAAACATATCCCTCTAGGCTTGAACAATGTCCCTGTATTTTTCTGAATTTACTATGTCTGAACAAGCTTCTTTATGTTTCCTATCAATACTTGAATTTGGTCAGGAGTTCCCTGCATATCCATACAGACCTCCTGCCTTTGATTTTCAAGGTTGTTTTCAAGGACCACAATCTAGGTCAAGAATGGTCCATTCTGGTGTACAGGAAGTCAAGCAAAGTCAGCAGAAGACTTACTTTACAAATATTCTTCCCCCTGCTTCTACTAATGTGGTCTGTGAGGCAAACTCTCTTTATGTAAAGGCTTTAGCAATTTTGTCTTGATTTCTCTTTTGAAATAACCTAGGAAACACTTACACCTGTACTTTTCCAGGAGTTCTACAGGAACGGCATCCCCTAACACAAACATGTTGATGGATGGAGTTGTTGAGAAGGATTGTAATCGCATTTCCTGGAATAGTTGAGTCTGTCAGCTGCAATTGATTGTGTTTGACTCTATACTTGTGCACTTCATTTTCCTTTTCAAAGTAAAGCATTATGCATACTCCCTGCATTTGTTCAGACTGAAGAAAACTAAGGAGATAATAGCTACTGCTATAAACTATCAAGTGGGTGCTTGTGGAGAAGATGGAGCTATGCTCTCCTTAGATCTGTGCATTAGAAGTATAAGAGAAAACAGGAAAGTTATAATTATCTGTAAGGGGAAAACGAAAAACTTCACAATGAGGATTGTGAGTTATTGGAGCCGGTTGCCTGTAGCGTTTCCTGAAACACCATCTTTGAGGATACTCAAAACTTGACTGCACAAGGTTCAGAGAAGCCTAACCTGACTTTGAGCATACCGTGCTCTGAGTGAGGAGTGGGACCAGATGACCTCCACAGGTCCTGTCAGCTTAAATTGTTTCATGATTTTATGACTGTGTACATTCTTATTAGATACCTGTCAGTGAGACGCAAGAAATCAGATCAATAATATATCCTTTTGGACTCTTAACCTGTGCCTGGATTTTCAGCATTGTAGTTTACAGCATTTTTTTCTTCAGTTTCTGATAATGTGGACAGTGATTGAAAATGGAATTTAGAAAGGAAAAATACTAAATATTTTGTAGTTCAAGTGTAGACAGACTGGCTAGTCTAAGTAATTTCCTTTTGATCTGTATTGCTGTCGAAAAAGAGACTAAAATTGACTTAGGAAGTGTCGATGCAGTTAGGAAATACAGCACAGAGGCTGAGTAGACTGGAACACACTGACTAAATTATGGTAAATTAACTAAACAAAATGGAAAATTTGGATGAGAAGATTGAAAAAAATTCTCACATTTGACTTTTCCATAGGAAGATGTTTGTCTAGGAAGATTTAGTCTGACCTTCTCTGTGCTGGAGTATTTTGTGTAAAAAGAGTATTTATTTTATTATGATATTTTCATATTGTTATATTTTCTTATTTTTAATTTGTGAGGTCTTGGAGATGATGTCAGTACACGAGACTAAATTAGTTTAATGTGCTTGCATTCCATAAAATATTTTTACTGGATCTCAACATTTACAAGCTCTATTTATATAGATAATTTTATGGGGTAGGAATTAAACCTTGGCTATTTTTCAATATATAGAAGTGATTTGGAAATTCTTTATGAAGTGTAGTACAAACTCTCACACAAGGAAAGGCGTGTAAATGCTGCAGGGGACCTAACACTGAAATGCACATATGAATAATATATTAGTTGATATACAGTACATATAATTAAAATTGAAAGAGTAAAGCACATTTATAAAATATTTAAACTGAATAGTGAAGAACACTGCAGAGAATTAAATGCATTTCTTGCTTTTTTTTTATCCTGAGTTATATGCTACCAGTATGTAGCAGTTTTCCTGGCTGGATGTTTCCCACACATGAGAAATTGCCTAGGTTCTTTGACATGCAGTGAGGCATAACTAAAGCAACTGTTCCTAGATATGATAGAAAACAGTAGAATTTTGTTCAGTAAAAAAAGGTTAACTTTCCATTAACAAGTAGAAATGGAAATTACGCAAATAGGTGTTAGAATTTAGAATGGAAATAAATTGAGCAATTAAAAGTCATGAGACATCTTTGGCCATAACCTTTGTCGTAAGAAAATTGTGAGGTTATTTAAATCTAATTTCCTCTTGAGTTGGGGTGGGGGGTAGGGATGGTTGGTTTTTGTTGATTTTTGTCAATTAGTCAGTCAGCAGCTGAATTCATACATTTCCTTGAGACATCAAAACTACATATACCCAAAAGGACCTTGGTCTTGTCTGGAATTATTGGATGCATGTCTTTGAAAACTGCAAGTTATAATATGAGATATAAATTGAAGGAATGATTTAGTATAGTCTTTCTATTGTAGTGATTTAAAAAATCTGCTGTAGTACTTTTCTGGCCTCAAAAAATTTAGTGTCTTGATTTGAACAATAGACTACACTTAGTGGACAGCTTTCTTTAAGAAAATTCAGTGGCAGGGGCTGAAGAGCTCTGTAGCTTTATGTTCCTTGCATGAGGATGAGTTTTTGGTATTGAAGAAATCCCTATCTAGCATGGAAGATAGTAACAATTGAAGTAGGCAGGTTTGCGATGAGAATAGGTGTGGGATTTGACTGAGTGCCAAATCATGGATTTCTAACCTGTCTGCCAGTAGTTTTGTGTCTTTCTGGATGCCCTTGTAGGGTGTAACAATAGATTTCACTGCTTGCATAGATGGACAGAATTTAATGTCCATTAAGATAGTTCTAAAGCAGAAGATGATGAAGACTAAGTTTTTATACAACCATCTTTTGTTTTTCGTTTGAAATCCTTTAGTTTTATGTTGTGTGTTATAGGGTTCTGTATTACTTGTTATGTCACGTTAGGTTGTTTGGCTCAAGAAAAGACGTAAAAAGAAATATAGCAGAAATTTAAATTTAAAGAGGAACAAGTGTATCATTGTGATGTGTATTTCTTCTGTTTACTTATTTAATGTGTTCTCTCCCCACCCCCTCTTGTCTTGTCTGTTCCTCCTGTCAAATAAAGGCCAAGAAACACCAGGTCTTTCTAACAGAGACGTATGAAAACAACATGAGAGAGCTGGAGTTACTCTTGGACAGCTTTGCCATGTCAGGCCAGCGGACAGCAGGTTAGTTGAAGGTATAAAATGACAGATGCATCTGTCAATGTTCCAAAGTCACTACATTGTGGGAATTCTGCAGATGCCTCTTGCATTCCCTCTTCTCAACATGCTTTGATTTGATGACATGATAAGAGCAGTTCTCACAGCAGTCAAATGGCCTTGCTAGCTGAGAAAGGGTGACGGATTGTGGACCTGCTGTTGTCAGCCCAGAGCTTGATTTACAAACGCTGGGGTGTATATGATCGGTCAGAAAAGGGCTCACTTGCTGTGCTCTAAATCCAACTGAGAAAAAAGTCCTTACAGTATACCTGCAAAGGGAACAGATGTTTTGCCTGAACTGAGCCAAATTCTGAGGCAACCTTCAGCAACTTAAAGGTCATATATTCAAAAAGGTTGTGTAGGACACATGATGCAACACAATACTTTTTACAGTTGATTGTGGACCAGTACTATGTTGCATTCATTTAATCTGATACAGAACAAATATTTCTCTGTTTTCATTAAAATTAATTGTAAGTCAGTGGTTGTCACTCTGGTACCTGACTTTGTATATAATTATTGTATCAGACTCAACAAACTGCTGTCTGGTTAGACATTTGAAACAGGGACTAACATAAACAAGCTCAACTTTAACATCAAGCTAGTGATTTTTTTAAAGCTGAAAATTGAACACTTTTTAAAATCTTCATTTAAAAGTGCAATTCCTGTTAGAAAAATTACATACTAGACACAAAATGCTTCCAATTTCCAGTGAAAGTAAACTGGAAGAAAACAAGTAAAATGTGGCTTACAGAGCAAGTGGGTTTATTTTATGTATATCATGATAGGTTTTTGCACTTTTTAGCAACGATAGACATAAATGGGTTGTTAAAAACACGTTTAAATGAAGATACATATTTTTGTATCTTCACAAAATGATTTTTTTTAGGGCTTGGTGCTGTTAAATTTCAATAAGGAAGGAACTTCTTGGGCTTTCTCTTGTCCTTAAAAGGCGAGCCTTGATTGCATGATGCATTGATTTCCTTGCATAGGCTATATGAATTTTTTGGTTTGGAACTGGTATCAGTTTTATTCTGTAATTATAAATGTAATTACCGTGACAATACCTGTAGGTTTACAGTTGAAAAGCTCTTTAAGACTGTATGTTTTCCACAGTTTTTCAAAGTTCCATGTGCTCAGGGGGACTTAAGTATCTCTGGGGGGAGCTGGATTCTGCTGCCAAAGTGCGGTTTCCAAAGGAGAAATTGTCTTTTGGATTGTAAATCTTGCTGAGAACAGCTTTGATTTTTTCTATAATATTAGAAATTCAATAACAGTACCTTCAGTATTAATTTGCTTTGTTTGAGATAAACTTTAAAAAAAATAATTTAAAGAGATTTTTTTTTCAAGCTTTTGCATCTCCAAAGAGGCTCTTGAGGCAGATAGTAAAATTTAGTTTTGCGGTGGATTGACTAAGTCTTCACAGCTAATATTAAAATAGGCATTGACTAAGATGTTTGTTCTACATATTTGCTATGCTTCTAAGTTTGAAACTTAATTTTTAATGCTTTTGCATTATTATGTTGTTACTCTGGTGTACTTACAAATTTTTGTATCTAATTTATTCAAATTAAAAAAAAAAGTTATTATATTTGAAATGGTAATGCCTGGGTGCCAATAAAAGTAAAAAATCTTAAATAAATCTTTGTAGTCTAATTACTAGATGAGGGGCTACATGAGCCACAGCTGACCAGGTAGTTTTTCTTGTTCTTCTGGTCAACTTTGAACTCAAGGAGTTGAGAGATCTACTTAAAAATTATTGAGATCCAACACTAAAGATCCAGCCCCTTAATTCAAGTGCTGATTAGATTGAAATTATTAATCTATACAGTAAAGAGAAGATAAGACTATATTTTTAAGATTGTGTCATAGGTTGATGCTGTCCCAATGCCAGGCACCCATGAAAGCTGCTCACTCACTCTTCTCTGCAGCTGGACAGAGGAGAGAAAATTTAACGAAGGGTTCATGGGTTGTGGTAAGGACCGGGATAGATCCCTCAGCAAATACCATCATGGACAAAACAGGCTTGGCTTAGAGATGTGAAGTGAACTTATTACTAACAAAATCAGAGCAGGGTAATGAGAAATAAAATAAGCCCTTAAAAAAACACCGCCCCCCCACCCCTCCCTCCTTCCAGCTCTTCCTCCTGCCCCAGCGGCACAAGGAGAC
>VWZW01002027.1:130286-146721 GCA_013397115.1 Edolisoma coerulescens
TGGCCCAGCCTTGGCCAGTGGCACATCCATCTTTGGAGCTACCAGAGACTGGCTCTGCTGGACATGGTGGAAGCTTTTTGCAGCTTCTCACAGAAGTCACCTCTGAAGCACCATCCACTACCAAAAACCAGCCCATGCAAACCCAATATGGATTAAAACCTAAAGACTTTTAGAAAGCTTCAATTTTTTTCTTTATACATGTCAAAATACCAAGCATAAATCCATGTGTTCTTCTTTTCCAGTGACCTTTATAAATTTTCCACAGCGTTCTTATTCTTATTGGTCCATTTGCATGATTTCACTTTGTAACTTTTCAGTTTATCATATTTTGCAGTTATTCAGCAGGGTATGTTCTTAGGGATGTTTGTCTTCAGGAAAAAAGTAATTGTGGTTGTAGTAATCTGAAAAAAAAGTGAAATGAGTGCAAAGTTCTAAGAGTGTTAGCTGCGTTGAGTTAGCATCACCATTTATTACAGGCCACCAGTACTGTTTTGGTCAAAAATCTAAAACACAGTACCATATGAGCTGCTATGAAGAAAATCAACTCTTTCCTACCCCGGCCCAGTACAGCTAGCAGAAAGTCCAAAACAGCTGGTTTAAGAGTTTATTCACTTGTATACATCTGTTGGACTCCTATGGAACTTGGCATTTTCCCAAAATTCTTCCCTCAAACTCTTGGGCAATACTGGGTGTACCCTTCAAGTACTGGGTTGAGTTTTCTATCTCGTTACTGTCATGGTACTTCTGCTGTAACAGAGTGCATTTGGATTACGTTGCATGTCTCCTGCATAGTCATATGAAGACAGACAACATTTGGGCAGCATTAAAGCCATAGGCTTGTTTACAGCTAATGCAGATAGGCTGCATCTGGTATTTCTGTTGGCCGATTGAGTTGCCTAGAAATAGGGTTACAGCCAAGGCAAGGAATGACAGTGTGGAAGTTTACTGGCAAAATTCTTATTTTGGCAAACATGAGGTTAATGACAGCATCGCAGATTGGGACTTAAAAAATGAAAATACATTATTTAGACATCTTGACAAAAACTGTGGCATGGAAGATAACTCTTAGATTGACTTAATAGGTGTTATTTTAAACTGAATGAGAATTGTGTGTTACCACTTCTCTAGAGCTACAAGTATGAAAAAATAGTGGTTATTTTTTTCTGTGCAACAAGATCAATGCAGAATGTTCCTGCAATGGGTAGTAATGAGAGGTTGGTCTTGTAATTGAGAAGACTGGCCTGGAGCTCCGTGCATAGCTATAGCTGTGGTTAAGTGATAAAAATTGTAGTAAGGTCTCACTTGTCAGTTTCTTCAATGTGAAATCTAAGCTTCTCAAAAAAGGTCAGTTTTTATGAATTCTTCTTAGATTGATTTTAAGTGTAACATTGTTTTTTGGGGCATCACTAGGATTCATAGGGCTCTGGAGCGTCATTGAGAAGATCTTGCTTTTCTCTGACTCTGTAGACTTTTAGAAGCTGTGGTAAGTAGATGGAGTGGCTGATAGGATGGAGCAGGGGTCTGTCACTGGGATGTGCATGCTGTAGAGCAGATCTTGCTCCTATTACTGAAAGCAATCTTGCAAATACGTGTTGCTTTGACTGTAACACCTAGTCCAGTCTGAATAGTACTCTGTACTTTCTGGTATTACCACAAGTTGGAACAGAAGAGGCTAAGTAATTGAAAGAATTTCCAGAACAGCAGTTGGCAATACTTTGACCTGTGCACTTACGTAAGTTTTCCAGAGTTCTGTTGGTGCATTATGTGTAGCCTACAGGAGAAATCTCATCATTTTTATACAATGCTTTAGTAGAATATTGTGCTTATTAGATTACTCTAATTATAGAATTCTTTAAAAATACTCACCCTGCAAGTATGTAAGTGCACCTCCTCTAGCTGATAAAGTTTTATGGAGAGACAAAGAAAAGGCTCAGGCTTTAGTATCTGATTTGACTTTATGAGCCACTCTGTGTAAATTGCTTAATGACACTGGTGATAAACACCTGTATCATTTTTAGTTGTGATGGGAGTTACGATGGTTTAGCCTTCCTGGATTTCAAATGCCACAGATTTTTTTTCACTATTGCAAAATAAGGCTGCTATTAGAGTTGGTAAAGTTAGTTTTGCTTATAGAACATGTTAAAACTTCTGGAAAAGTTGATACTATAATTTGTTACAAAGTAAGTTATAAATGCTTCTTAGGAATATAAATAATGGTGAGAAGAATGATCTGTCAATAACCTGGTATTGTGGCATAACACCAGGAAAAAAAAAGTTTGTTCTTGGAAACTGAATATCAGCTGACATCTTGTGACCTCTTGATCAACACAGTGTTGTTTTGCTTTCTTGGCACATTGTTCTATGCACTTTGGGATGATCAGACTTGTTCATATGTCCCTAATTAATGCAACGAGATCAGAAGTCTCCATCTAAAGGTTTAATAAATAAGTTTAGTGTGTATATAATGGATATATCAGATTTATAATTGAACCGTTATGTAGGACTCTGCAGACAGATAATTTTTTTTGTTGCTTCCTTTGGAATGAACTTCAGGATAATTTCAAGTCTTTTAAGTCATCTCCAAGCATAACATAATCATGTGATCTTTGGCTTGGTAAGGCTTTAAGTAAATGAAGTACTGAATTATTATATGCATGCTTAGTCACAACAGCAAAATAATGTCAGGAAAAGTGTAACATTCTCAACTTTCAGACAAGTTGTTTTTCAACGTATATAATTGTGTGGTTTTGAAGTTGGCTTGTCTGACTGAATGACACAGGCTCGACCACGGTAGAAATAATATGTGAGACTGCATACCAAATGCATTAGGTATAAATGTAATCCAGAATTTACAGTTCTGTATCTTGTATTTAAAGCTTTTATACAAGTGTCTTTCAGCTATATTTGCTGTGAAAGTGGTTATACAGCTGTATCTCTCTGGCAAACAAGGCTGCTCTTCAGTGTTCTGTATTGTCACTGAAGCCCTAGCTAATTCTAATACCTCGCATCCAGGGTTAGTAGTTTTCTCTCTGTGGTTTTCAGGCTTAATTTTTGTTCTGTGTTTTCCTTCAGGCACTTGTGAGGACAAAGATAAACCTCTGAGCTGCTCTGTCATTGAGACTTTGAGGTGTACCTTGACAGCTTACCAGAACAAGCTGGAAGATACGTCTAATGAGGTAACACTTGCAATGTTTGGCTCTCTGTGTATTGCATTTGGCCTGCAGCAGTACATACGCTTTGCTTGTAAAAAAGGGCAGAAGAGTGGGAATGTTGAGTTGACAGCTTCTAGTATACCCAAAGAAAAAATCTGTCACTACTATTTCTCTAAGCTTGCCCTACAGTGAAGGGCATTACATTTGTGGGGACAGGGAGAAGAGTTTTTTGTCTTTCTAGTTTAATTTGGTTTTCTTGTTCAATCTTTTGGGGTTATTTTCAAAAAACATTTAGGATAACAAACCATTCATATATAGGATTTTAGTTAAAAGATAATGATCTAAGAGTGCGGCAGGATGTACTGCAGTGTTCCTAAACACACAATGGTTGAGCCTCAATAGTCATTGCTATCAATTATGTAAATGATCATACTCCCCTGTTCTTTTAAAACTGGTATAATTTTCTGAGGAGAGTGTGTTTTGGATGGAATCTCTTTGGGAGCTGTTTTGCAGTAATTTCAATTAAAATAGGACTATTAAAATACTGTCTTTAAGTTATCTAATAAAATAATAGAAATATTTCAGTTTTGGGAATCTTACCCTTTAAAAAAATCAGATGTTTTTCATGCAGTCCTACTGTCCTTTTATATCACTGACTGAGAAGTTACAATTTTGCATTTATTTTTTTGTGTGTTTTGCTAGAGTGACTAAATTACTCCTCTTGGGTGTAAATGTTTTATTAATTTGTGGCTTTAAAGGCTGTAGAAAGAAGTTAACTGCACCATTGAAACTTTTTGTACAAACTTGTGATTAGTCTTTGAATTAAATTGGCAAATACAGAAAGGCAAGGTGTGATAAGATTGTAAAAATGCCAGTACTCTCTTTCATTTCTAGGTTTTGTCTTTTGTATCGACAAATGCATAGTCTAGCTTAGTCACTCAACACATTAAAAAAATTAAAAAGTCAGAAAAAAGGAAAAGTATATCAGCTTTACCCCTTTTATTGGGAGAAGAATAATCTCCCATAAGACCTTTGAGTTTGTTCAAGGGGCACAAAAATAAGTGACCATGGAAACAATTACATTTTTTAAACAGCAAGCACTATTAAGTCTCTCCCAGTGAGATAAGAGAACTGATGTGTGTAGTCATTATGAAACTCTTCTGAGACCCAAGTCTGGAAGCTGAAGAGTAACTAGGAACATATTACCCACAGTGAATTGTTATTTGGGAGGAGGAGCATCACGTGATAGGCAGCACAGTTGAAAAGTCGACTCAGCAGGCTTTGGCTTGGTGATGTGCTTTGTTGTGAAACTGTGCCAGAGACAGCAGTGGGGAGACCAAGGGGGTGGCTTCTAAGAAAGCAAAGAGAGTGTTCTGACAGAAAGAAGAATGAACTGTCAAGGAAAATAAATCGCAAGCAGAGCAGGACCAACAGATGACCTGCCACAAGACTTCCCAGTAGGACTGTGTGTGACTGACCCTGAAGTTGTCATATGGAGCCAGAGATCACTGAGCGCCTTCGTGGTGCACAGAAAGGGCAGTGCTCTGTCCTTCTTGATTACCCCCACCCCCACAGAGAATGCTGCTTTTGGCTTTTTGTGTATGAGATATGTTTAATAATAAAACTTTTTAGTAATACAATAATGCACAAGGGGACTATGAAGGGCACTGTGCAATAAAACCAGGATGTTTAATACACAATAGGAAGGGTTTTAGTAAGCAACACAACAGTAAGCAAATTTTAGTGGTTCTCCTTATAAAAAGATTTTGAACAAGATCCCACATATTGTTGAATTTATTAATGTTTGTGTACACCTGTATGTATATGTGAAATATGCTGGTTATGTTTCATCTTTAACTTACTGTGTTAAGCATTAGATTAAAAGATCTAGTTAATTTGTGTGACTGAAAGGTGTAAAAGTGTTTTGGGCTTTGTAGATAACTAGCTTTTGACTTTCTGTATAGTGCAGATGCCAGAATATGTTTGGGGAGACCAAACATGACATAGTAGCAAACATAGTAAACCAATAAAAAGGCTGGAAATATTCCAGTAGCATTCTTTAATTTAGTATAATTATTTCTAAGGGTTCTGCCAGGTTTCCTGACATTGAAATGTAAAAATAAACATATGATTTAAAAAGTAATTCATAAATTTCATAAATGGGGTATTCTGCTTCTGAGTTGCTCCTTAAATGTCAGGCATTAGCAGTATCATCATATAAACAGAGATACAGATTATTTTGATATGTTGTTATGCTTTTTGAAAGTGGAAAGTGAAGCTAGTGCACATTATGGTACCTCAGTACACATTAAGCAACCTCTGAGATGGTTGCTTTTAACCCTGCGGTAGTCACTGTGCCTCTTTGGAACATTGCTGCTTTTTACAGTATGAGAGGACTATCCAGTGCTCAGTAAAAGAACCATGCTTGTAGCTGGACAGTTTCTGCAAATGGCCACTGACTTGAAAACTTGTTTACTCAAACCACTCCCCAGATCATTATCTGAATTTATTGCTCTTTCAAGTGCATTTCAGAGTCTATATTTTTGTCAGATATTTTGAGAGTTAATAGGATAGGTAAGAGTGGACTCAATTTGGGATTCTTTTAAATCATTATAAAAGAGTTATTTAGTGCTTTTGTAATGGCTTGTTATTTAGATTGTATGGAGTACGAAAGCTGTTCAAGGAATTGAAATAAATTTTTGTTTTTTACTTTTATATACAAAATTCTTTCTTTAAATTATATTGAACAGATCATTGCAGTCTTTCTGTAAAAGCCTCTTTGACTTTCATATTTTTCACAGCTTGAGAAAACGAAGGCTTTGTGTAAAAAGATGACAAAAGAACTTGAGGTATCTGAGGAGAAAATGTATGCTTTAAGACAAGACCTTAAGGTATGGTTTAATGAATTTACCATAAAATTTGAAAGTTCTGCAAAAGGTATCTTTCTGGATTAAAGGTATCTTTTTTTCTTATCAGATTAAGTCTCTATATCATTGTATTCTATTGAGCAAACAAGTTTACCTTGCAAGTTTGTGTGAAGCCATGCTGCTCTATTCTGGTTACCACTATAGAATACATAATTTCAGTCATTGCACTTCTGAAATAATTAAAATACATTTATAAATTTGCAAAGTATTGTTTTATATTGAAATTGATATCAGTAATTTTTTTTGTTTAACTGCTTTTCTCAAGAAAAGTAAAAGGGAGTTTAATTACCTCTATGCATATGAAGATGTATTTTCTTAAAGATGTCCATTCTTTTGTTAATTTTTTTTGTTTGTGTTTGTCAGAATGGTCAATGCATGTGATGCATCAAGTTGTCTTTAACAACTGTAAAGTGTGTGGCCTAAAATTTCTTAGAGTAAAATTTACCTGAGATAAAAACGCTTGAGAACTCTTTCCTTTAGTTTGGGAACAAAATTTATTTTTCTGTTTTTGGCTGACACCACTTCTGTAATGTCTTGTCTGGTTAAATCAATAGCCAAGGGAGTGAGCAAGTTCTGAGGTTGTGTTTTAACTTAATCTCCCAACTAGCAGTGTATTGTATTACTGCCAAAATAGAGTGTCTGTAAACCCAGTGTTTTTCAGATTCTTTTGTTGAGGAAACGCTGTTTTGTGTTTTTATGCAGTGTTTTTCTGTTACATTAATTGAATCTTCACATTAATGGATACTTGCACATGATATGTTGTCATCTGTTCTGAACTTTCTTTACTAATTTATGTTCAGAAGATTTAGGACTTCTGCTTCTGTTACAGCACCTTTTTAACTCACCTAAAATTTTGCAACCCTTTGAGAGAGATACTTGTATTCTTCATGCAAAAACTGAGCTTGCTACACACAGAGGGTACTGTTTTTTATGCAATATGCTGGTTTTCAATCTCTACATTTTTGGTAATCATATTGTATAGATGATCAAAATCTAGATCCAGTCTGAAAGCATTTGTGTTAGAAATTTAACATTACTTTAATATTTTAATGTTTTTATTTAGAAGAATAGAACTTGTCATTTTCTGATGAATTTGGTAGTATCTTTTGTATGATTTTATGATCTATGAAGCTATGATTTTATGAAAAATAGTGCTTTCAGTTTGACCTTTTGCAAACTTTAGCAGTGCTGGAAATCCAGTGTATCTGCGCAATATTTTGGCTCAAGAGAGGTAGTGCATTAAGTTCTTTGTTTACCTGGTGAGATTTTAGTGCTGGTAACATAATGGTATTTATGACCATTTCTGGTTACAACTTACTTCCCATGGTCAAGCCTCCAAAGAGAGTCCTCACATTTTTTTTATCTTGCATATGAAGAGTACAGTGGACAACAGCAGCTGTGTTGCTTGCAGACTCAGCTGTAACAGATCAGGGATTCATTTAAGAAGACAATGTATCTTTTGAATAGCTCTAAGAGCTTTGCGCTCTGCCGAGGATAAGTTGTGTCCCTGTGTTCTGCATCTCATTTGTGGGGGTAGAGGGGACTGTGAAGATCACTGCATCATGGAGCCTTTACCTGCATCATGGAGCCTTTACCTGTCAGAGATGGGTTTCCAATGCTGTCGAGTTGCAAGCTGTGGAAAAGGTCTATTGTCAATTTTGAAATTCTGTTCTTGAAAGATACTGTCCACCTAGCCTGCAGTCTTGTGAATACATGTGGTTATACGACTGTTTATTTCCTCAGACGATGAGAACTTGACTAAGGAAGCATTTTATAGAGTAAAAATTATACCAACCTTTCTGTTACATTCCTCTGTTTTACAGGAAGCTCATGATACCATGGCTGATGCCAATAAAGAGTTAAACCATCTGCACACTAAGTGTACAGACAGAGGGACTTTAATAGAAACTTTAAAAATGGAACTACAGGATGTACAGCAATGCTGGGAGAAAGAGCAAGTACGTGCCACAGAATCTGAAAATGAAATCCAGAAGCTTACCAGGGCTTACCAGAAGGATATGGAGGTATTATTAGAGACAAGATGACTGTCAAAGAGTCTTTATTTAATCTCGGCTTTATACATTTACATACATCAGGTGGTTACTCTTAGTCTTAACAGATTTATCCCTAAAATATGATTTTAAGATATGTATTTTGAAATATGTGTTTAATACCTACAAGATCTCAGGACATATTGGTTCTCCTTTCTTCTGTATCAGAACTAATAGCTTAATCATTCCAGTATTTTGAATTTTTGAAAAACAGAGTTTATTTAAAAAGCTACGCCTGACGAACAATTATTTCTTTCTTTCAAATTAAAAGTTAACAGAAATGTTTTACAGTTGGAACATGTAATAGTGTTGTTATCATGTGTTAATTACTGATCCACATGGCAATTGATAGATAGCAAATATGGAATTGAGGTAGATTTGCATGCATGGCACAAAACCTAGAATTCTTATTTTTTATCTGTTAGCTACTTGTGGTGTGCTGTATGTGGGAATGGGTCCACAATGTCTTATTTCAGAACTATTATCTCTCTCCTTATGTGTATTAACAGATGTTAATTTTGTTGCTTTTTCTGCCCAATAAAGCCGTTCTGTACTAGCAATGGCAATGATATACTTGTAGGTGTTGTGCATATTGAGCTCATTACATCCACAAATTTGGACATGGATGCCAACTGAGTAAAAAGGAAACATTCTTTCCACCTCTTTTACAGTCTGGTATTTAAATGGGGTCCACATGAAGCAGCTGGAATTGTTACACACATCAGATAATGATTAAAGTGAAGGAAACTAGAAGTCTGGCTATATTGTAAAGTCAGCATGTCTACAGCCCTGTGGTTGCATTCAACATGTGTGAATTGATTTGGGGTCTTGGAATCCTGTTTTTCACGCCAAATGGATAATTATCATCCTAGTTTTATCACAGCTCAAATAAAAATGTAATGATGGTGGCACACTGGATTTTCCTTGGGGAATTTGTAGATCTGTTAGAAACAAAGTTAAAATAAACTAAACTACAATTTCTTTTTAATTGCCTAAAATACCATGAAATAATTGTGAGAAAATGCACCTAAGTGTAATGAAAAGGGCTCAGAAAAACCCTAGTTTCCCATCTCGGCCGTCCATAATTTCTTCATGTAAAACCTCAGCCAAGGTCCTTGGAAAACAATGGGTAACCTTTGCTATGGTTTACAGACTTTGTTCTTGTGACTTTTGAGGCACAACTTGCTATTGTTGTCTTAATCAAAGTTGCTAAGTAGCATATATGTGCTAAAAGCATTAAGGACAGAATTTCTATGGCATGCTATTGTTGCTAAAGTTTATTTATTACTTGCATCAATTTATTATATTACTGACTAAAATCAGTGTAAATGAATGAGGCATGGCTTGTGGAATTTAACTGATGAAGCTATAAGCCTGTTTTGTCTGGCCATTTAGTCTCATACATAATCCATACAAAAACAATTTTAAAAAGACTTTAGAGTGATAGTTGTATAAATGGTGTGTTGTGCTGCCAAGCCAATCAGAGAGTTTTCTGCACGCTCTGCAGTTGTTGCAAGTGGGTGCAGTTTAAATATAACTGAAAATTTTACCTTAAATAAATAAATTGCGTATACTAATAGCATGGAATTTTTTATCTGTATCAGATAGTGGTTGTGGTGACAGAAGGACTGTTCTGTAGTTATAAATTTATATATTATGTCTAAATAGACATGTTTTTAAAAAACTGTTTTCTTACATTAGCTTCAATATGTATGACTGCAAATATTAGCAATGGAGGAATTTTGAAAAAGGTTTGAAAATGAGCTGTGTGGGCTTTTTTTCACTAATATGTAGTTCATATTACTGCCCATGTGATGCATGTCTTTCAATTCTTACACTGTTCAGATACAACATGTAATTTTTCCTTGTATTTCAGGAGAAACTAACCTTCCTTCATAGCTTATACCAGCATTTGATAGCAGGCTGTGTGCTTATAAAACAACCAGAAGGCATCCTAGATAGATTCTCTTGGTCTGAGCTTTGTGTAGTCTTGCAGGAGAATGTTGATGCCCTGATCTCAGACCTCAACAGGGCTAATGAGAAGGTAAGTGTCCTTAGGCACCAGCTACCTCTATTAAATTCAGTGACATTTGTCCACACTGCAGTATCATTAAAAAGGACTGACATTCATCTTATTTCAAAAAGAATTTGGACGTTAATAATTCAATACCATTAATTATGGCTTGTCTACAACTCAGTTTGATGCCATTGCTGTGGGCATGTAAATGTGACTGAAGTCTGTATGAAGTCTCTAAGCTCCACTTTCAGTGCAGGACATGCTAATAGTACTAGCCAATATTAGCCACAGGGACCTAATTAAAAGAAAATAAATTAATCTTACTGATGAAGCAATTCAAAGAACTTAGTCATTTACACTAATAAAGCAAGTCTTTATTTTACCATAAAACAGAAACAAAATGCACTTACTCTAGGAATATCATCTTTAAATTATATGTTTATTATTCAGAGGTACTATTTGAAAAAATGACAGTGTATTTTTTTCATTTAATTGTAACTTGTGGATTATCAAATTGTATTCAGAAACATGAATAGAAATCACCTGTTTTTATAAAACATGTCAATATTTGCTATAGGGAGGAGCTGTACTTTTTGGAATTATTTTGATGTAAGTGAGCTTATGTGGCCTTTCTCTCTAGAAATCCCTGCATTTTTAGGAAAGAAAAGACCTAATTTTAAGTAAATTAAACTGACTCCACAGACTAACATATGACAGTCTTTAGGATTTCAGTTCATTTTCTGGCTCAGGTCAGTCCTAAGACTAGTACAGCAACTCCAGAACTTGTCTGCGCTGACATTTTTTGAGACACAGTAAGGGAAAATCTTCTTTTGACATTTCTCATCTTCTGGAGTGACCACTCTTCTGGCCTGCATAAGATGCAGGGCTGGTTACAGTGAATTGTTTTAACTCTGCCCATCATTTAATAAATACCCCAGCTGTCATTTGGCCTACCCCCTTACTAAAGGGGATAGGATGCAATCTGGATTATGAACACTTGTACTTTTCTATTTAATTTTTGAAGTAAAGGAGGAAAGAGAGTGGAAGAGAAGGGAGTGAACATTATTGGCAGTGTTTGGGGATGTTGTGTCATATTGTTTCTTGCTTTTTAATTTAGTATGGTTATTGATATTGACTGTGAGGTCTCTAGGGCTCTTTTCATGTACTTACCAGCTTTTCAGGGATTTTGAACAGTATGTCACTTGTGTTGTACTCTCTTTCTTGTGAACAAAATTTTTCTCTTGCATTTCTGTGTGACCTATTTGAAAAGTAGCTTGCTGATATTCTCTAGTAATTAAGTGTAGGTGTGTGTATTTAAAAATTACTGTTACCTTGATTCGTTGCTCCATTTAGTTTGCATGGGAGCTCCAAAGTTATCCACAGAGTGAATCCATTTGTGCTTGTTGAAAACAACTTCTGTATGCTAAAATGTCCTGGAATTCTTTTAATACTTGGCAGTATCTGGAATGTATTGGGTTTCCACTAAAACAAAAATTAAATTAAGGACTGTTTTTATTATTTGCAATTCTTGCAAACTTCTAAAGGACTGGTATACTCAGATCGGTAATTTAGCAACACAGGATTTAATGCACTTGTGTGAAAAAAAAAAGTAGGAGAAGTGTCCAGGTTTTCAACAAAGAAGGCAACAAGTATCTGCAGCATGGTACAACAATGGCAAAGCTGAATCCAATTTTTTGTTTGTTTTGTTGCACAGCTCAAGTAAATAATCTGTCATGAAAGGCTTTTACTTAGTTTTAATGAATATATTGAAGAAAATACAGTTTAGATTTTATGCTGTGATCATCTGTGGTTAAACTGATACGTACAATAAAAAGATGCTTAGAGATGTAAAAGAATTTCTTTTAAAATGTTTGTCACACAGATATCTCACCTAGAATATGTTTGTAAAAACAAGTCTAATACAATGAAGGAGCTTCAGCAGAGCCAGGAAGATGCTTTTAACAAAATGGCTGAACAGATGAAAGCACAGGCAAGCTGTTGGCAGAATGAAAAAAAGTATCTGGAACAGCAGTACTCAGGTCTCCTTGGGGAAGTTCATGCAAGGGCACAGGTATGGTGCTATGAACTTCAGATTTTTTTTTCTTGTAAATATTTAATGGATTATTTCAGTAGTGTAAGCCCCTAACCTGTTTAAGGTTGTTTAAAATTAAAAAAAAAAAAAGCAAACTCCATGCTAGTATTAACTTCATTTATAATAAGGAATAAATGTCTTTGTTAAAACATTCCAGAAGTGAATTGCCTAATTAGATTTACAGTTGCTAATGATTTTTTTTTTTTGAGAATGTTAAGGCTGTAAGATTAAATTTGCTTGGTTTAAGAATTATATAGGGCAGCAGTGATTTTTTTCGGTGTCTTGTTTTGCAAATACTGTGTAGAGTTACAGTAATATGGTGTCATCTGGGGATAAATTTAGGTATATACATTCTGACCCTAAAAACCAATTAGCAGTTACAGTGGTAGATTTCAACAGTATTAAAGGACTCTGTTACACAGATGCTACAGTGAGCAGTGGGTCAAAAGTGTAAAACTGTTGGCACTTATTGTTAGACAAGTTATTTGCAATTCAAAATGTTCACTATTATTCTAAAACAACCATTCACCGTCTTTTCAATCACATTCATTTGCATGGGTTTCAATTAAAAGTGTTGTGAAATTGAGGAAATAAGGTATGCCTTGTTACTTGTGGCTGCCACCTGCAACTTACTTCATCCGAAGAATGCTGTATTTGACTCAGATTTTAGTCTTGGAAGTCTTTGTGTGCTGAAAAATACATTTATGAAGTATTCTTTTGACAGAGCAATTTATGGTGACTTCTTAGGATTGAGTTATAATTTTGTAGATTTTTTTTGCTTGATATTTACATTTCACATTGGATATTAACAAGGCTAAAAACATCACTATGAGTGGGATAAGTGGTATCCAGATTTATATTAAATTTCCCCAACTTTGTGTAGTTTCAACTTATGGCTTTCATTTGCCAACAAAAAGAATGGTGGAATAAGGAAGCTTAATTTTAATTTTAAACATTACATTTCCTTCCTAAAGAAAAAGCGGAGTTATACAATTTAGATTTCTTCCTCCTATGGTTGATGGGTCATGTCTTTAAAAACTGTAGTGTTTTGTGAAAAATAGGTGCTCTGCAGTACTGCACCATTCTTTGGGATGGTGATGAACCTGCCGGTCTCTTCAGCTGAATTGCATAGACAGCATGTAAAGCATGTACTGAAAATGTGTCTCTTTTTTATGGAGTGCACATTAGGCATGTCTTTTGGAAAGAAGTTCATCTGTCAGCTTGCTGTACAGGACTACTGAATATCTAAAAGGAAAACCATCTCTGAAGAGGTTTTCCCTCAGAAACATCTGGGCATGTTTTCTAACACAGGTTGTGTAATGTTGGAGTGCAAGCTGGTAGTTTTGTAATCTAGTTAGTGCAATGTCTGTATACACTTAGGTGATTCAACAGTGTATTTTCCTTCTCATGTTCCAGTTTGTCTTCCTTACCATTCAATGTCAAACTGTCAAGAAGCCAGTCTAATTTCCTCTCGATTTCTAATTTGTGACTGACTTTTGCAAATACCAAATGAAGCCTTTCCCTTTCTGGCATCCATAGGGTCCATAAATGTCTACTGTTAGGGCTGTCCTAGTCCTGATTGCCCATTTTTCCTGGCTTAACTGTATTTTACCTATTGCATTTTGAGCCAGTAGCCGTATTTGTCTGCAAGATCACTGCTTTGTTTGGTCAGAGGTGTGCAGACAGACTAATGTCATAGCCTTATTTCCAAAGGAAACAAGGAAAAATATGCTACAAGTTACAGAATGCCTTCAAAGGATCTTTAAGATTTACTCACTGCTAGCGATTACATAAAGATGCAGAATGTAATATTTAAATTTAATTATTTTAGCAAGCTTTATTCATTAAATTTTATAAGAAACATATAATCACTGCAAGTGAAATATAATTTGCCAGTATTTCATTGTACGGCTGGGGGTCTCCTCATTCTAGGACACTTATTCTAGCATTACAAGGAAGCTGTAGCAATTTGCTACATTTTCTATCCAAAGATCTGAGTGTTAATTGCAAGCACTTTAGTGAAATAACCCCTTGTAAGGCTTAGTTCCATTCTGAAAAGGGAAGATGAGTGATTTTTTGCTGTCCTGCACCAAACTAATGGTACATCATAGGATGCTTCCTTTTATTTGTAACTTTGTCTTCAACCAGTGTTCCATGGCTACTTCTAGATATTTTCTCCTCAGAGGTCCTGTGTTTTAAAAAAACCTATAACTTCTTTAGTTTTTCAAATTGTTGATATGTGTGTGAAAGCAAACCATAGAGTGTCAATTCACACTCTCAAGAGTTGAGAGCCCTAACTGCACAGCAGTATAAGTAATGTATCTTGAAAATTATTGTTTTGGTTTATTAGAACTGCAGTAGAGAGTTACGACTTTTCAGAATGGTCTCCTTATAATTAAACTGCTGGAAAATCTGGAGGTTTTAGTGGCAATGACACCTCCTACTGCTTCTGTCCCCTGCCAGTACTGTTCAGGGTCCCTGATTCCACAACAGGATCTATGAATGTTAATAGGTACTACTTCACAGCTGGTACTGTAGGTCAGATGGATGGTGTAATCAGAAGGCAGTTTTACTGTTTTTCTGAAATTCCCAGAGTAGCCTTATCACAGATCAGCAATAAACAGGGCACTCTGTAGATACCACTCTTTGTCAGTGGTCTCCATGTTTGGAGAGTCAATGGAGCTTAAAATGCAAATCCTTTTTCTTTGCCTTTTGTAGCAGGAGTCTAGTCCTCTTGATTTGATAGTGTGCCATTTTGAAAATGTTGCTATGCCTGTTCCTTAGCCTCACACAAATTATTTATTATTTATAGTCTCATAGGAAATGTCCTCTGAATTTTAACTACCAGTTGTTGTTTGTTTATTATATAGACATTTATTAATCTGTCCCCATTTTTTGTGGCAACTGCTTAAAATAGAAGGGTTTTATTCTGATATCCAAAAACATATTGTAAGAGAAAAATTTTGTAGCTACTTTAAAAATGTTTATTTCAACAGAAAAATGAAAGGTTTGCTAAACAGGAAAAGGAAAAAGTTCCCTGGGGAGAAGAAAGCGTGTTTTTTTTTTTTTTTTCTTGTTTGGAGGCCTTTTACAGCAAGGCAGGTGAACTAGATAAAGGATATATTTCAATTGTATGAAAAGTCACTGGAATTGGTGCAAAGGGAGGAAGAGAAGTGTGTGTAACTACATTGGTCCTGACCTACCAGTTGTCTTTGGTAGGCATGTCTGGCCCATGTACTTAAAACACAGCAAAGGGAGGACAGGACTGTTGATGTTGTTTATAGGTATAGGTGTATATATATGTATTTGGAAAAATAAAACAGCTGAACTCAACAAATCACTAAGTCACAGAATCAAAGAATGTGTCAGCATGGAAGGGACCATAATGGGTCATGTGGTCCACCCCCTCTGTTCAAGCAGGGTCACCCTACGGCACATTGCACAGAATTGTGTCCAGATTGTTCTTGAATATCCCCAGTGAGGGAGACTCTACAACCTCTCTGGGTAATCTGTGCCACTGCACTGCCACTGCACAGTGGAGAAGTTCCTCCTCATGTTCAGGTGGAGCTTCCTGTGCATCAGTTTGTGCCCATTGACTCCTGTGCTGTTGCTCGGCACCACCAAGCAGAGCCTGGGTCCATCCACTGATGCTCTTTCTTTAGGTAGTTGTAGACACTGATGAGAATCACAGAATTGTTTGGTTTGGAAGGGATGTCTGGAGATTATCTAGTCTAACCCCCTTGCCAAGGCAAAGTCACCCAGGCCAGGTTACATAGGAATGCATCGAGGAGGTTTATGAATCTCCCTGGGCAGCCTGTTCCAGTGCTCTGCCACCCTCAATATAAGGAAGCTTTTCCTCATGTCGGGGTAGAACTTCTTGTGTTTTAGTTTATGGCCACTACTCCTCATCCGACAGCAGTGTTGGGCAGCACTGAAATGAGTCTGGCACCATCCTCCTGACACCCACCTTTGAGATATTTCTATGTAGTGATGAGATCCCCTCTCAGTCTTCTCCAGACTAAACAGGCCCAGCTCCTGCAGTCTCTCCTCATAAGAGAGATGCTCCAGACACCTGATCATCCTTGTGGCCCTCCACTGGACCCTCTCCAGTAGCTCCATGTCTCTCTTGTGCTGAGGAGCCCAGAACTGGACACAGCACTCCAGATGTGGCCTCACTAGGGCTGAGTAGAGGGGGA
>VWZW01002027.1:146771-197501 GCA_013397115.1 Edolisoma coerulescens
GGTGCGGGGCCCAACACTTGCCCTTGTTGAGCCTCATCAGGTTTCTCTCTGCCCAACCCTCCAGCTGATCAAGGTCCCATGGAATGGCAGCAGGGCCTTCACGTGGATCAGCCACTCCCGCCAGTTTAGTGTCACCAGCAAACTTGCTGAGGGTGCATTTGATCCCTTCCTCCAGGTTGTTGATAAAAAAATTGAGTAAGATTGGTCCCAGTATTGATCCCTGGAGAACACCACTGACTGCAGCCCTCCAGCTGGATTCTGGTCCGCTGATCAGGACCCACTCAGCTCTGCTGTTGTCAGTTCTTGATTGACCCCAGGGTCCATTCCTCTAACCCACATTTCCTGAGCTTACCTGCAAGGATGTTGTGGGAGACAGTGTGTTTGAGGTCCCCTCTCAGTCATTTCTTCTTGAGGCTGAACAGGCCCAGCTCCCTCATTCTATTTTAAGAAAGATGCTCCGAGTCCTTTTGTCACCCTCTGCTGGACCTTCTCCAGGACCTTCATGTCTCTCCTGTAATGAGGAGCCCAGAACTGGAGAAAGCACTCCAGATGTAGCCTCACTAAGGCTGAGTAGAGGGGCAGGATCACCTCCCTTGTTGTCCTTGATGTGCTTGGCCACATTTAATTCCAGATGTACCTTGACCTTCCGTGTCTCCTTCCTTCTTACTCTGACAACCTCTCTATCTTCATTCCAAGTAGTCTGACCCTGTTTCCATCTCCTGTGTATTTCCTGCTTATGCCTGGCTAATGACAGTTCTTCATTTGTTCATGCAAGTCTGTTACCCACTTTGTCTGACTTCTTGTTCATCGGGATGTGTTGTTCTTGAGCCTGGAGGAACTTATCCTTGAATATCAACCAACCCTCTTGTACCCCTCTTCTCTGCAGGAGCTGTTCCCACTGGATTCTTCCAAGAAGATCCCCAGAGAAGCTAAAGTTAGCTCTCCTGAANTGTCCTTGATGTGCTTGGCCACATTTAATTCCAGATGTACCTTGACCTTCCGTGTCTCATTCCTACTTACTCTGACAACCTCTCTATCTTCATTCCAAGTAGTCTGACCCTGTTTCCATCTCCTGTGTATTTCCTGCTTATGCCTGGCTAATGACAGTTCTTCATTTGTTCATGCAAGTCTGTTACCCACTTTGTCTGACTTCTTGTTCATCGGGATGTGTTGTTCTTGAGCCTGGAGGAACTTATCCTTGAATATCAACCAACCCTCTTGTACCCCTCTTCTCTGCAGGAGCTGTTCCCACTGGATTCTTCCAAGAAGATCCCCAGAGAAGCTAAAGTTAGCTCTCCTGAAGTCCATGGTTACCATTTTATTTGCTGCTCTGCTTCCTCCTCCCCTGATGCTGAAGTCCTCATTCTCATGGTCACTATTGCCAAGGTTGCCCCCAGCCTTCACATCCCCAACAAGGCCTTCCCTGTAAGTGTGAGGTCAAGCAGCACAACATTCCTTGTAGGATCCTTCACTACGTGTGACAGGAAGTTGTTATCACTGCTTTTTAAGAACCTCCTGGGCTGTTTGTGTTTCATGGTACTGGTTCTGCAGCAGATGTCAGGGTAGTTAAAGTCCCCCACAAGAACCAGTGTCTGGGACTCTCAGGCTGCTTTGTGCTGCCTGTAGAAGGTGTCATCCACCTTCTCTTCCTGCTTGGGTGGCCTGAAGCAAACGCCCACAAGTGTCATCCCCAGTGGTCTGCCCTTTTATCCTGACCCNCATTTTATTTGCTGCTCTGCTTCCTCCTCCCCTGATGCTGAAGTCCTCATTCTCATGGTCACTATTGCCAAGGTTGCCCCCAGCCTTCACATCCCCAACAAGGCCTTCCCTGTAAGTGTGAGGTCAAGCAGCACAACATTCCTTGTAGGATCCTTCACTACGTGTGACAGGAAGTTGTTATCACTGCTTTTTAAGAACCTCCTGGGCTGTTTGTGTTTCATGGTACTGGTTCTGCAGCAGATGTCAGGGTAGTTAAAGTCCCCCACAAGAACCAGTGTCTGGGACTCTCAGGCTGCTTTGTGCTGCCTGTAGAAGGTGTCATCCACCTTCTCTTCCTGCTTGGGTGGCCTGAAGCAAACGCCCACAAGTGTCATCCCCAGTGGTCTGCCCTTTTATCCTGACCCCTAAGGTCTTGACTCACTCATCATCCACCCCAAGACAGACTGATACATTCCTGGTGTTGCCTCAAGAGAGGGTAACACCTCGCCTTCTTGGTCTGCCTCTCCTAAATAGCATTCCTGTATGACAGTATACCAGTCATGTGAGCTATCCCACCACATCTCTAATTGCAATGAGGTCAGAGTCCTTTGACTGCTCACAGATCTCTAGTTCCTCCTGTTTGTTCCCCATTCTGTGTGCATTGGTGTACAGGCACTTCATAGTAGTATTTGATTGTGTCAGTGTCTTTGGATGCTTGTACTCTCTGGAGGTATCCCCTCTTAAGCTTCTCTTGCTGCCTCGGTGGTCACTGTAGTTCTTCCCACACCTTTTCTTTGTCAAGCCTGGCCCTGTCCCTATCCCCCTTCAAATCTAGTTTAAAGCTCTTTCAGTGAACCCTGCTAAGACCCTTTCCCACTTTGGGACAGGAGGATCTCATTTGTTGTCAGCAGACTCAGTGTCATATAAACTGGCCCATGATCAAAACCCCACAAATTCTGATGGTAACACCACTCTTGAAGCCCGTCATTCCCTGCAGCTGTCAGGAAAGAAGAGAACACAATTTGTGCTCCAGATCCCTTGACCAGTTATCCCAAGGCCCTGAGGTCCCTTTTGATCATTCACAGCCTTTTCATTGGGACTTCATTGCTACCCACCTGGTAAACAGGTAGTGGGTAGTGGTCAGTTGTCTGTACCACTTGGAAGTTTCTTGGTGGTGTCTCTTACATGGGCTGCAGGGAGGCAACACACTTCTGTATAGGTTAATTCCAGTCAGCATATTGGGCTCTCCATTTCTCTGAAAAGGGAGTCACCAATTACTACTGCCTTTCTATTTTTCTTAATTGAGGAGGTCATGATGCAGGGGGTAGGCTGCCCTGTCCTAGACGATCAGTCCAGCCCAGATAGACTTTCATCCATATACTCATTTTCCTGGGTCTGAAATTCCAGGGCCCTGTACCTATTGTATAAGGGCACCTGGGAAGGTGAAGTGGTCTGGGAGGGGATTCACCTGCCTGGCCCAAGGAGAAACCTTTTTCCACTCGACTCTGTCTCTAAGGTCCCCTGCTGCCTGGTGGTAAGGGGGTGGGGGATCCATTGCTTCATGTGAAGTGGACAGTGGGTGCATTTGAGATGTAGTAGAGTGTGGCTCCACCACTCAGTCTCTTCCTCAGACTCCCTAATGCTTCTTAGCCTGTCTGCTTTGTCTCTCAGCTCTGGCGTTAGGCTTTGTAGGTCACCTGCCTGATCACACCTCACACAGCTGTTGTCTCTGCTGCCCTGAGAGCGGTGCCAGGCTCCGTCATTCTCTGCAGCCTGAGACCTGGACTCTTGCATGGTTTCATGGGCACTCCATCTGGGTTGCCCCGCCCTTTCTGGTGTGCACAGAGGAAGTAAATTTTGTCTAAACAAACACTTGAGCTCTATCACTGAGGGTGAAGGTAACCAACTGAGCTAAGGAAATGAGTTGACAGTGCCTCAGTGCCCTTCCTGCTTGCCCTGCCTGTGCAAACAGTGTCATGGTGCCCTGGCTCATGCCTTGTTTTGCCTCTCTGTTCATTGTGTTCCTGCTTGTTTGCCCTCCCTGGGGGCAGCTTTAGTACATGTTGGGGTGGGCCCTGTCCCTTCTACTGCCATCTGTGCTCAATCAGAGCTCCAAAAGTAAAACCTTTTGAAGTCTCTGTCATTGTATTTCTAGTTTTTGGTTCTGTTTCCATGCCAGAATAAAGGGTGAGGAAGAAGTAGGATAAAATCATTTTGCTAGTAGCACCTGATTTTTTGTTAAGCTTTCTTGGAACTGGTGAAGCTCTGCAACCCAGTGTGGTCCCCCTCAAAGCCCAAACGCCAAAGGAAAGGAGCTTGCCAATATTTAGGAAGAAAAGTCCTTATCTATTTCAAGAACTGTGCTTTTAAGCTTTAAAGAAAACTCTAGAAACAGTGTCTGGTATAACAAAAGAAATGATTAGCCAGTAAAAGAAAGAAGATGTATTTTCTTGCAAAACTTACATTTCTGAAGTCAGGGGTTTTCTTATTTGCTTTTGCATATTACCATGTCACAAAAAGCATTAAAAAAGCGCTTTAATTAGCAAGAGCACTGAATGTTGGTACTGCTGCCCAACAGCCCTATAGGGATCACAGTTTGTTTACTTAGATATTGGCCTTTCACCTGTGATGGCCAGAAACCATAGGTTGTTTTCTAAATTTGGCTTACCTTTTCAGTTCCTTCCAGTCATGCTATCAGGGTTTTTATCTATAAAAATCAAACACTGTAAATAATGCAGTAGCACTGAAAGTATTGTCCATGTTCATACTTTATTTTAGCATAGTAAAGTGACATATGTGGCCTGTAAATTGCATTTTGAAATTAAATCTTGTAGTGGCCTACTCTATTTTTGTATCACTTGAAGTATTTTAATAGCATTACAAATTCTTTCCCTTCCAAAAAAATTATAAAATATTTATTTAGTCAAAGACATTTTGAACTGACTAGAGTACATCTCTATAGAAGCATGGATTCTTCTATTTTCATTCCAGGGATAGCTATGTATTTTTTTTTTTCCCTTTTGTGCTTGCAGAATGGAGGAGGGAGAAGAAACTAGGGTGCCCTGCTCACCACTTGTTTGGGACTTGTACCAAATAGAACACAGGAGAATGTGGCTGGATGATACCATTTTGCTTCTTTTTAGACCACTGCTAACAGGAGTAATGTCACTCCATGTTCAACAAAATTGTCTATAGCTCTAAGAGAGACATCTGAAACTTAGCACAATCCTCTGTTTTCTTCATCATATGGACTTGTAATTCCATCCATGTTTGCCTTTTTGTGACCATGTGTTGTAGCTGAAGCATAAGCATTTAGCTTGAGCCTTCTTTGTGAACAGTGCTAAAATTTATTATCTCCCTGTACCAGTGGAGCCTGTTTAAATGTAGTCACTGTTTTAATCACAGCAGGCTCTCACGTGTGAAGAACCCAGTTTAAGTCTCTGAGGTCACTTAGAGCTCTCAGCATAGTGTCTTGATTCCAGTACTGCAGTCTGCATCCTCTGACTGTAGTCCTGGCATTTCCTGACTTGTTAGCATCTTCATTTCTCTATACCAGTTTGCTATTTTAAATCTCCCTCTTTCCCTATTTCAGGGCATATACAAGAAAAAAAAAATGTTCTGCAACCTAAAAAAATCTGTCATGGCACTAGGCAAAATAAAAATGTCTGTATTACACTGTTCTTTTGAAAACTCAATTCTGTAGGAGACCTAATTAATCTGTGAATGTATAAGTAGGGGGTTGATTACAAAGTAATTAAGGGATCACCTTTACTTCCCCTTTTCCAGCTGCTGCCAATCTGTCTACATTTATGTTCCAGAGCCTTCCTTATTTTTTTCCTCTGCCTTATACTAACTTTATTTCTGCTTTGTAGAACAATGTTCTTTCTGAAATCAGAACATGTAATTGCTTACTGTTAAGTCAACTCATAAAACTGCATTGTGGACAACCAGGTGCAGGCTATTGGAGTACTAAGGATTGTCATCAGGAACCAGGAATCCATTTGTAACTGAAGATTATGCGAACTTTTCTCATACTGTTTGTTTTCATGTATCTGCTTCTGCAATGTTTATTAGGAGAGATACTTTCATCATCGTGACTAATAATGTTTTTTTCCTTTAATGTGTTACTGGGATGTGAAGATAAAAAGAATTTTCTTTTTGCTTTTGTCTAGGTAAAAATGATTTTGTTAATATTTCTTCTGGTTTTGTTTGTTTGTTTCCTCTTACCCAGGAATACCAAGACACAGCAGAGAAAAATATGGAAAAAATTTATGTCCTTGAAAAAAGTCAAGAGAAATTGGCTCTTGAAAGCATTTCTGTGAAAAACATGTTAGCACAGTTTCAGAAGGAGCATTCCTCGCTCCTGGTAGCCTGTGCTCTGTTGGCAGGTGCCCTGTATCCTCTGTATGGCCGATTGTGTGCTATGTCTTCCCAAAGAGATCTTCTCCAGGATCAGGCCAACATTTATGAATTAGTGAATCAGAAGATTAGGACCCTAGTTCATGCGCTCTCTGATGATAAGGAAAACAATCAAGATGAAGCAACACTAAAGAAAAGAAAATCCCAAGGCCTGATTTATGTATTCCGAAGAGCTGTGATTGCAGTTTTGGCAGCCAACAGACTTAAAGTTTTAGCACAGTCTTCTAGTTCCCTCTTCACTTGGACAAATGGCTTAAAAGAAGGCATTGGAATTACAGTTTGCGTAGGGGATTATAAAGGGAAGCGTAATCTGTCAAGTAAGCTAATTTTTTTCTTCTTTGATAAATGTTGTGTCAAATGACATGATTAGTGAATAACCTATAGTAATATTATTTTTAATAGAGTGTAAATACAAATTTAATGAAATTTTAACAAATGTAATTTCTGAATTTGTAAATTTTAGATTACTTGATAAATGTAATTTCCCTAAAAGGAAATGCATAGTCTGTTTAGCAATGCAAGTAAAGTTGCAGCTGCACACATGAAGTCCCATTGTTTGATATCCTCAATATTTGCATTGTAGATTTCAGAACTAGGTGCTACTGCATCTGCTCTATGTGATAAATTTCTTGAAACATTCCTACATTATTTACCATCAACATATTTTTTGAAAAGGTATATTCTCTTCTTTTATTAATAACTTGTAGTATTTATTTCCTACTGAAAAAAGCAAAAAAGTTTCTTACTGATTCAGGTGAGATATTAGTGTAGAATTTCTAGATTTCCTTTAGAGGTTATTTAGTCTTCTTGTCCCTTTCTGTTTCCAAGCCAGCTCATGCTTCCCCCTACAAGTCAAAATGGTGTCAAAAATGCTTTCCAAACTAGAAGATTTATCTATTTTTCTGGTTTAGTGCTTGTGGAAGCATATTTAATACAGTCTAAGTTATCCCAAGAGTAGTCTGTGGCTTATGTACTTTTAGCTTTAGTCAATTCTTGAAAGAGAAAGTAGTGTGCCTTATCTAAGTTATTCAGTTATACTGGTAGCTACAATTCTATTTCACAGGTTGTGAGGAGGAAGAGCTTGTCTGTGTGGAAGCACTCAGCTGGTTTTCTAGTTCTAGACTCCTTGCTGCAATAATCAGTTCCGTCACTGAATTGCAGGATGTTGTTAACAAACCAGGTAATTTGAAAAGTATCTTCTTGTAGTTGAAAATTAAAAAAAAATAATCAGGGTGGTTACATCATCTCCATTTTTAGGATTTATCTTAACTATTCTGGATGAAATCTCCTGAGAGCTCTGTTGATGGAACAGATTGGATTTTCTTTTATTGGTGATATGATACTTTATCGTCTTGGTATATAGAGTGACAGGAGCAGAAGGCTAGAGAGTGCTTTTAGAAAGCATACATACCATTCTGCCTGTTTGGTTGTGAGATATTAAAAATAATCTACGCCACACCAACAGATGTTTGGCTAACCTGTTTTTAAAAGCTTCTAATGAAGTAACTTTTACAAGGTTCCTAGTTGTCTGGTTCCACTGGTCTAATATTCAAAAAGTGTTTTCCTGGGGCTCAACCAAATATTTTCCCATAGAGAAAATCTATGTCATTTTGTTTTATTTGATCTGTGTATTTCTTAAGTGCAGGCTCTAAAACTGGCACATATTTGACTTGGGATATTACAGCTGCTGACTGAAAGGAAATAATTTCCTACTGTGTTTTATATTATATGAATTTAGAATTTCCAAATCTGGAAAACAATTTAATTTCATGGATACTATTTTTGTGTGTTTTACTTGCTATCTTACAGTTTTTGAGAGAGAAACAATATGCTCTCAGTTACACAATGTATAGCAGTCATTATTTTATGTCTCTGTAGTGTTCCCTCTCTAAGTTTATGCTTGATTAGGTTTGTGTCTAGATTTCCTAATTTTCTCAGTCTCTGCTTGTATAGAATTCTACTATGCCTATGGAAAATTGTAGTGTCAGTCTCTGGAAATGTCACCTCATGATTCCCAGCTGTTAACTATTTTCCTTAATTTATTTGCAGTGAGAATTTATGCAAGATTTTGCTTGGTTCATCTGCATTGCTGCCATGCTTAGTTCTTTAGTAACTTTTAGTTTTAAAATACCAACACTTCTGTCACAGAATAAAGGATATTTAAGGAGGGATAATTTGTATGAATAAATGGAAGTAGCAGGACAGGGATAAGATGATTCATTTCTCAGAAGCTTAAACACCAAACTTGTACTAGAAGACATTGCAAAAAAAAGTGTTTTGATTCAGTTTCAGGTGCTCTCTTCTTTGGTCATCCTGTTTTCAGTAACTTAAATTTACATCCTTACAAAGCAAAGTTTGAACTGTATTTCAGAATATTTACAGGGTTTATACTGCAAGTGTTCCTGTATTGTGTAGGAACAGCAAACTGAAGAAGAATTGAGAGAAATGCATCAGCAGCGTGGATGTGCTGAAGTGACTAGTTAGAATACCCTGAACGTCATGGTATTTTGCTGGTTTGAAGTATATGAGAGTTCTTGTGGTCTCTATTTGCTAGATATCGCTGCACTCAACACAGGCTTGATTTTGAGAATTAGGAAGAACCATGCTGGGAATGTTATGGCCACAGTCAGTTTGGTCATTCTTTCATGTCTTATCTCTATTTTAAGTAATTTTCACAGAACCTCAAGGTCTAAATGCTCATGTATTACTTGGAGTTCTGTTGCTCATGAGATCAAGTCTCCTAAGAACCTTTGGTTCAAAAAATAGTAATAAATAATTTAAAGTTTGACATGAAATTTCCAGAAGTATTGAAGTAATTAGGCTCTGAAGGAATATATTTGAAAGCTTCCTCACTTAGAAAATTATATTATGTTCTATAAGTAATATTTTAAATAGGACTTAAACCTTCAAACTGACTTCAATGATGTTGAATTTTTAAAATATTTTTAAATAGGCAATCTCTTCATATCTTTAAATAATGGCAGTTCCAGATTGGACTGCACATCACAGGAGAGAGTAGTACAAGAAGGTGCTATCTGGATTATCAAGATGGAATGGTTCAGTGTCTTAGAAATTATGTTTAAAGATGGCTAGGTTCTCGGGAACCATTTGAGGCAGCTGAAAAAACCAAATCCAGATCACTCAGATGACACTGGAACATTTGGGTTTGTGCGCTCTGGTGATTTGAGGCACCTTTCTTGATCTTTTAAACTAGTGGTTTTGTTTTGACATTGATGATCGTTTCTCTTCATAGTGTTTGTTAGTTTGGTTCTCATTCCAGCCTGTCTTGGAATGACCTCTTTGCTTCAGTTTCAATGCAAGTTCATTACAGTGTTGGAGTTTTCTGGTTTGCTTTGGGTTTTTTTGTAAGGTTAGTTTTTCAGGTTTGTTTGAACAGAATCTGTACTGTGATAAACCAGAGAAGGTAATGGCCAATGTTTTCAATGCAAGTATCACCACCTGTTATATATACAAAGCTTTTAAAGTTTGACATGGACATTTTAGTCTTGCATAGTACTAAGTTAATCCTGTTGACTTGGTGTTCAATTTCACTAAAGGAGAGTAAACAAGAATTGTTTTTTCATCTTTCAGCCAATTAAGATTTGACACTTTTTTTCATGTGTTTAATGTAAGACTTAATTGCTCTTTGTCATATACCTGTATTTGTGCTAATAATTTCTTAGACGCATCATATTGTACATAATTTAATGCTTTTATTGTAATTCTTTCATCTTTTATGGCAGGTACTTAAGATGTATATAAACAGTCTATTCTCTTCCCAATTATTATAGATACAATTCCTGTGGAATTGATTTATGTTTTCATTTAGTCTTTCAAAGCAATCAGTAACTTACTTCAAAATATTTCTGTGTATTTATTCAAAGCTACTCTTCATAAAAAAAATAGAGGACATGACTATTTATCCCTATCCCAAGAAAATGCCTTAAGTTGTGGATGCTGAACTGTACTGGATAAGGGGAGTGCTTGTTGTGAAATGGAATGATAATTTCAAAATGCCACAACACAATTGTCTGAATTATTATTTTAAATTTATTTTTAATATAGTTAAACATTAGATTCTAGACGTAGGGAAAGGGGTGCCATACTAGGTGCTGCTCATATGGAGAAACGCTATTTTCTGAAAGGCAAACAATCTCATGAGCTGAGATAGCAAGCAGAAATACTGGGAAAAGCAAAGGAACAGTAGCTCATTGAGGGTATCTTTTCTTTGATATATACCGAAAGTCACTGCGAAGGACAGTTTTTGAGAAGGTTTTGGTATCGTCTTACATGGAAGGCCATAAAAGTCTTCTAGTTTTAATTTTAGATTAATTTAACTAAACATTCAACTAGCGAATGTGTTATGACTGGAGAAAAGAGAGGGTCTTTGACGTTGAAAGACAAGTATGACAGGATAATCTGTGATAAGAGTTAAATTAATGAAGGTAGATTTTTCTTTTATGTGATCAGTAATAGAGAACCAGCATAAGGAAAAGAGAAGATCCTAGGCCAAAGTAGACAGAGCATTGCAATAGCAGTTTTTTCTGGGTATGAAAAGAATAATTTTTTTTTATTGTAAAGGATATTTAGCTAGTTGAAGAGCAAGGTAAAAATGCCTCATAAGATTTTTAACTTTAAAGATGCTATCTTAGTCATGAAGAAAAGGCAGATCTACTAGTTGCTGAGGTTATGGAGACCACATACTCAAAAGTGATACTCCAGTTAAGCACTGGAATCATTGGAGTGGTGCTGTTCCGAAACCAAGCAGGAAAACGGTTTTGAAAAAAAAAAATTATTTTATTTTATCATGTGCATTTTTGGAATTGCTTACCAATAAATCTGAACCTCACGTGTAAATGATCTTCTTTACAATGAGAATTGTAATAAAAAAATACCAATAATCATGTTCTGTTTGCCGTGTACCTCTGTCTTTTTCCTTCACAGTCTATAAACAGAAATTCTTTAACTGAAGACAGGGTTATTTTTTTCTGCTTATACTTTTAAGTAAATATTTTAGTTCACTGCAGCAACAGGAGTTCTGCTGTACTACTGAATGTAAATAAGCTCTTCCATGCTTGTCATCTTACACTGATAGTATCATAAGACAAGTAATGACAGATTAAGACCTGCCTAGCAGAGGGAAAACTAAATTACAAGACTTTTATTAAGGCATAAATAAACCTATTAACTGTTATCTGGAATACCAATTAGTGGAAGGAGCACTGACAATTTTATTTATCAACATTAAACACAATTATTAATTACAGACCTGACGAATCTAGCAGTAAGCAGGACATGTTGGGTGTGCTGGGGCCTTAAGTCCATTATATGAGAAGGATGATTACCAAAATCCTGTGGGGAAATAAGTAATTGTAGCTGTAAAATTTTAATTGCCTTGGAATAAGGTAAATTATATTCTCTTGTCTCAGAATATAAATAGTATGGCATTAAGGTACCAAGCCTCACTAATTTTGAACACCAAATGATTTAGACATCTGTAGAGGGGAGGGAAGAGAAATAGGGAAACCCTCAGAAATTTGCATTGTAGATATTGAAATAAAGTGATTTACCATGTGCTATCACTTCTGACTTACTTGACCTGACTTCCATTTACTTGCATCTGTCTTGCATGTTTTCTGAATTACAGAATTAGAACACTAAAGAAAGTCTTAAGAAAGTATGGTGTTGGAGAACATGATAACAACTGGACAAATAGTCTTTGACAAACAAATCCTATTCTTTAGAATCTTATCCTACCCTCCCATTCATAAATTGATTGGAGTAGAATTTTCACTGCTAAATACACAATTTGTCTTAAAGTCTCTCTCTGAGATATTCCTTTGAACTCAGTCTTACGGTCTTCAATGGAAAATTTCTATTGAGTAACTTAAAGATGTTGTTTGTTGTGGGTTTTTTCACTGAAAGAAACTGAAACTTATAACCTACTTGATGTTTCTTTTCTGTGTTTTGGTTTGGGTGTTGTTGTTGTTGTTGTGGGTTTTTTTTTGTTTGATTGATTGTTTGTTTGGTGGTTTTGTCTTTGTTTTTTGGTTTTTTTAAAGGTACAAAGTCCTGGCTTTCTGCAAAGTTACTTTTAAGTGCGGCCAGGAATTCGTTTTCAAAACTTATGGACAAGCTGAATGTTATAATGGAGACCGTTCCATTAGACCACAGCAAGTACATTACTTATTTGGAGGAAGACTCCTTGGTACAGAGCCTGGCTCACGGACTTCATAAAATAAATACCCAGGCCCTGGAAGCTGGATTGTGTGACCGAGTATCCAGTATGGTATGCATAATTTTAGTCCTACTTCATGTAAGCAGTAGGTTCATGGCCGAAGTGTTAGGCTGAAGCTCTCTTGATAATACCATTGATTTTGTTTCAGATTGTTTATAAGACTGTTACATTGAAGTCAACTACATGGACATCAGAAGTTGATTCCTAACACGCAGAAGCATTAGGGCGTGAATTTATTTTTTCTTTTATGTCAAAGAATTTTGAGAAGAGATTTCATGTATCCAAGAAAAAGGGTTTTTTAAAGTTCTGTCAAAATTGTATTTGCTTTGTAAGAACTAACTTGCTTTTGGCTTCAAGTAAATGTTATGGGGTTGGTTTTTTTACTGTGTGTTTTGTTTTGTTTTGTTTTTTCTGTTTTCTCCAGCTTTGTGTTCTGTCTTTCAGTAAGGATAGCTTTCTTCCCTTTAATGAGAGGGAAAGGAGAAACCTTCAGAAATAATTGGTCTTTTATTGTGGGCTGTACATGAAAATGGTACTTCCTTGAAAACAGAATTTTCAGTAACCCTCAAGAGTAGGTGAAACAGATTCACTTTTTTGCACTCATGCATCTTAGAGATGATGGACAAAATGAGAACTTTGTCTAATTTACTTGAGTATTACATGTGACTCTTTTACTGCTAAAATAGTACATGTTAAAGCACATAAATTTGTTTCTGATTACTAACAGAAAAATGTAGAATCCTTGCAGAAGCAAATATTTGAATTTACACGAAGACTTCATACAGCAGAAGTGGAACGCCGCTCACTGCGCCTACAACTTGCAGAATTCAAATCAAATTTCAGTGAGATGAAAAAAGAAGCAGACAAAGCCCAGAGCCTGCAAGAGCAATTAAATATGCTTAAGGAAGTAAGTGTATTTGATTTAGAGGTGACTGCTTATAAGACACATTTTTGTGTGTTCTTTTGAAAAATAAGTATAAAATCATTCTAATAATAAAAGAAATTTCCAGAAAATTTGCGTTGTGTCACTAAACTAGAAGTCAGATGTGTTTAGAAATATTTCTCTTCCACAAGAGTTTCTTTTTGATTTGTAGAATGAGGTATTCTTATACCTCATTTTGGTATAAGACGTGTTTGGTCTTCAGCAGCCAGGTTTTCTTCTGTATGTTGAAAATGTTGATGTGATTTATATACCCAAAAAGCACTTATAGATTTCACTTCAGCAGAGTAAAGTCAGCTGCAATGAGAGTATTGAATAAATATGTTCATGAGAACTTCAAAAAGTATAAACTCTGTGTGGATATTGCTGAATATTAAGGTAGACATTTTACTGTGTCTTTGACACTAGGCTATGTCCTGAGCTAGTCAGTGCAAATTTTAGTGTGGCTGTTTCCCTGAAGGACTAAGTTTATGGAAGGGGGAAAAAAAGGCCCTCTTCTACATTGCTGCTAGCATATATGCACCAAATTCCTCTGACTCCTAGCTGTCACTGGTCTATTTACTTAAACACTCTGTATTCACTAACCTGTAAATAGCATTGTCTGACAGGAACGAGAAGACACAACAAAAAGGTTCCTTAACCTCTTGAAACCGCAATATCATGACTAACGGACATGGTGTTTGAGGGATTGATGCCATTTGGTGGGTTCTCATTTTGACCCCTGTCATACGTGCAGAACTGTTCCTTCAGTTCTTGGAGGGGGAGAAACTTGTCTTGCTTTAGCGTGTCGGACGTTCTCTAAGCACCTTTCCTACTCTGCCTATTTCTTGTAGGTTGCATTCAGAATTGAACGCGTGTTTGAACTATTTAAGATAGTGAATGGTTAAGTATTCTTATACATGCTCTGCAGGTACACAGTATACCTAAACAGTTGTGTCCCAGAAAAAACAGTATTTTCTATAGCTGTGACCAGCATTGGTACTGAAGCTTAGTTGGTAGACCTGTCAGTGTGTCCCAATCAAGACACTTCCAGACAGAGAATATTTAACAGATTGTGTCGCATCCATTCTCTTTCCTGTTCCTAGCTGGTAAAATACTGGTGTTTTTTTACTCAGAGAAAATTATATCTAATCATCTTCAGTTTTACTCATACTGGGTTTTGTTTGCTTGCAGTTCTGGGAAAACTGGAAGAAATTATCACAGTTTAGATTGCCATTCAAATGTAGACAATGATTTTCCATGAAGAACTATTTTGCCTTTCTGGAACATTTTTGGAAAGGGAGAAAGAGTTTAGGAAGACATTTACAAGGCTTAACAGGATGTGCACTAAAATGTGGGACATTGACCTGCCTATTTCCCTCTAAATATTTGTTCTTTGCAGCCTAGGGTGTTAATTTGCATAGAATAGTAAATGCATGCTGTTTACAGTAGCCTGAATGCTGTTTTGAAACAATACAGTGAATAAAGTTGTCTGGCTGTTTATTGCTTGGTGGTCTGTCTTTGAGTTGAAAAACCTAAATAATAATAACCTTTAGCATGCTTTTCTTTTAGAATTTAGTATGTTTGCAAGTTTTTTGGAAACTCACGCATGTGAACAGGTAATTATAGTTACATAATCGAACACAATTTATTTCTCTTATCAGAAATTGATCACCCATGAGAGGTTTGAAAGTGTATGTGAAGAATTAAATAATGCATTACATCGAGAGCATCAGGCACAACTGCTTTTGAATGAACAAGCACAACAGCTACAGGAGTTAAATAATAAACTAGAATTGCAATCCAGTGAAGAAGCAGATAAAACCCAAGTCCTAAGTGAATCTGTACAGGTAAGATGATTATTGTTCTCAACTAGGCACCTGAATTTTACTTTTTGGTGAATAAGCCAAATGTCGCAATTCTTGTGCAAATAAAATGTAAATGCATGCACACCATGTAGTCCATTGAAATTTTAGGGTACTCAGAAACACTTTCAAGATGCTACTTCAACATATAACAAACATCACTTTTCTGCTCTTGGAACTGGGTGTTGTAAACTAATATATGTGAAGTGTCTGAAATTTATAGGAGACATAAATGATAGGAGTTCTAGCTATCCCAAGGTGTTTGCAATTTATAGAAAAAATAAATGAAAAAGTACAGGGGTACTTTGATTTTTGATAGAGGTCACAATAATATTTTAAAACCTGGATTGTCTGTTTCCTGAATATAATCCTGGGATGGGGAATATGTTTGTCAGTTAGGAATATGCGAGGTGACGATAGAGAGAAATCCTTTTTCATCAGAATTTAGAATTTTCTGTAGACATAATGAGTAATTAGGGAAAAGATGATGTTGTCAGAATCTCTGGTAACAAACAAAGGAACAGAGAGAGTATTAAAGGTTTGAAACTGGGTGGATATCTAACATGGGAAGAGAGAAAACTTTGTGATGGCAAGCCATCAGGTGGTGACCTGAGCTCTTTTATTTATTTTCTATTTAAAGCAAGCTTTGCTGCTTCTGTCTGCTCTTCAGTCCTACTACTCTCTTTCCATCTTCCTGGAAGAATTCACAGAAGAATAGTCCCCTGGTATTCTTCTGTGAATTGACAACTGAGCAAAAGAGACTGCTTCACAGGTATTTTGAGAAATAGAAGCACTTGTGATTCTGAGAGAGGAAGGCTCAAGCAGGAGGAGAATCAAAATGATTCAAGCTACAAAACTAGTAGAAATGTCAGAAATATTGAAAATATAACAATGAAAGTAGATGTCAAGGACGATGAGTTGCAGCAGAGTTGAGATTTGAAGTGATGTATAGTGGAGGATGCTGAAGGATGTTAAATTTATTAAGTAAGGTTTTCACTGGTGGTATTATTTACTAAAAATGCCTTACCCCTCACTAAGAGTAAAAGACAGTGACATTTCCAATTTACCTGTTGGTTTTTGTGGGGTTTTTTCTCCCTCACAGATCCCTAGTTTTGGATGTTTCGTTTCAATGGAAGAATAAACTTGCCTAGTGTTTTCAAGTCAGGTTGCTTGTTAATACTATTGCTATTTTCTTTCTGATATAACTGCAGTGTATATATAAGCTGTTCGTCTTGTGTTTGATTTCTTTGAGAAATGATTGATTCAAGATTTTTAAGTGGCTATTAGGAATACAAAGAAGGAAAGGACTAGAAGACAGATCCTATTTGAAGTCTTCATTTGTGTCTACTTTTTATACATTAATACATGTTTTTTCACAATGTTTTACTTTATCTAAAACACACCTTTTAATTTATTCAGAGAAAATGAAGAAAAAGGCAGGCAATTAAAATATAGGAGGAAGTTTTAAACAAATATATTTCATAGCTTATTGGATACTGAATTAGATTTCACAGTTTCTGGTTTTTATTAATTAAAGGCTAGATACAATTTTTTTTGAGATAGTCATGATCCTAAAATGCATCCTAATTCTGCAGTCCTTTAACAGTTATTTGCTACTGGAACAACTTCATTTAGTTGAAAATGCTTGATTATTGCTGAAAGCTTTAAAGATACAACGCAATGTAATAATATAGATGGTAGGTTGGAGACAAAAAACATTGACAAAATAAACCTTAGGGCTGAAGTTGACTACTTACAGGTACACTGATTTGGTTTATTACTTTGTAAGTCTCAATCCTTTCCACAGAGGAGTTTTAAACCAAATTTAAGTTGTAGACTTGTTGCTGTCTACTGTCCCTCAACTTAGAAGATTAATTGATATCTCTTAATTTCTTTATGATGTTTAGTACAAGAGGTAGCACAAAATTGCATTTTGGTTGTGTCTGTGACTGTATCAGAAAGGGAGACAAGAACAGTTGTGGTAACATGTCAACACATGTTAATGATCTAGTGGTCCTTGATTTATTTTTTTTAGTCATGCAGATACAATTTTTTTTAGTCATGCAGATACAATTTTTTTTAGTCATGCAGATACAATTTTATAATGTATGCATCCTAAATCATCATTTCACCTTCACTTTTTGTCATTGTTTTTTACAGTTCCAAACCTGTGCTGAATAAGTACTTTCAAAATTCAAATGGCAGTCTAATATAACCTACTTTGATACCAAGGAGTAAAAGTACTTTTTAAATTTTGAGCTCTATATGTTTTGGTTTTTATTATTTAAGAAATTATTTTATTATTTAAGAAAAAGTCTCTTTTCTCTCCCACAGTTTACCACAATCCAACCTTGTTCATGCCTTTATTCACAACAGGAAGAAATGGTCTTTGCCTTTGCTCTGGCATTTTAATTGACAGTCCCTTTTCTTTAGCTAATTGGGTTTCGTGACTTTAAATATTTGGGATTTTTTGTGGGGGTTTTTGTAGCTCTCATTTTGCACTACAGTAAAACAATCTCATCTTTGTAATAATCAACATTGCCCATGTAAAACAGTGTTCTTACAATTGTGTAGGTTTTTAAGCGCTTAAATAGTACAGAAAAAAAATATTTTTACCATTGCACTGTAAAAAGTAAAATAGAAAAAAATATGCCTCCATCTACATCTTAAGATACAAAATAATATTACTGATATAGACTAAGTGTATATAAAAATTTGATGAGTGTGGTAGCATACAAGTGAGGTCAGGTAGAGTAGAGTGTCATGGACTGAAAGAAAAAGCTTGCTTTGAATTCTTTATTCATAAGTTTTAGACAGGTAAGAAGAAGAAAATTAAAACATTAGATACTTTCACTTTTGATAGCTTATTTTTAAACTTATTCACAGTTCAACAGCAATCAGTAAGGGGATATTTTGGTATTCACGTACTTTCATAAAGTAGGCTTATTAAAGGAGTAATACTTAATTTCTTAGCTTTATCAGTTCAGATTTTAATCCTGTATATTTTTATCTTCTTAATGGCATATACCATAGAGACATCCAAAGTAGCCAATTACATTCAAGGTCAGCTGGAACTAAACAACTCTCTTTTTAACACCTCTTCTTTTTATTAGATGAGGTGAATCATTTGCTCTGATTCCTCATTCTTTGAAGAGAAACTTTTACACAAATGCTAAACAGGTATCAGTAACAGACATATTTTTAATTCCTGATACCAGCTGGTGTTAATCAAGTAAAGTATTTTTTTTCCTGTTGATACGCACAGTCTATACATTTACTTCCTTTTAGGTATATTAGTGCCTGTAATAAAAACAATATATTTTTAAGGTTCTATTTATGGAACAAGTTCTATAAATTGTTAATTAATAGCGCCAGTGCAATAGATGTTAAATCATATAACTTGATACTGAGTATGAGTTATATACTGACTCTTTGTCTCAACATAGACTTCAATACTTGTTTTAGAAGAAGGTACCCTAAATTTTGCGTTCGTTTAATCTGCTGAGTTTAGTGAAGCTGCCATTAATTCATGACAGAATAAATGAGGAAAAAAAATCTCATCCAAATGCTTTGATAACACTCACGAAAAGGTGTTTTCTGGTGAGAAGATTTGGAGTGCTTATTTTCAGTGCCTATATCATTCAAATCGTACATACATATTCTCTGTCCGGAGTATCCTTCACTAAACACGCCTTTCTGAATTCATTAGATTCAGATGAAGACTGAGATTTCTGTGTTTGTTAGAAGTGGATGTTTTCCCTCAGCAGGCTCTCAGTTCTTGGGTGAATTTGAGGTGAAGGTGGCACACAATTTTCTGCTTTTCTTTGCTTTTCCTCTTCATACATTTATAGCCACGTATTTTCCCTGAAAGACCATTTAAAATGTTTATACAATTTATTTTACTAACACCATTGCACTCACTTTATCAATCAGTTTTACAGTGATTTCTGAAAATGCTGCAGTATTCTAACTTAGGGAAAGGTTAAATGATTTCACTTACATGAGGAAGACCAACTGGTTTTCATGCTTCTCGAAAAGATTGCAGTAAGAATAGAAGTAGGATTTGACTTTTTTGTTCCTCTGACGTCTTAAGTCAAAAAGATTGTTAGGATTTGGATGCACTGAGGGATACTGTTGATTCCGAAAACTTGTTTGTCACTTTGTCAAGAAACTGCATTTCTGTGCATTGCCTGATTAAATGTAAGGCTGTTCTTTAAAGAAAGCAGTACAGATGATTACCACTAGCATCTAACTTAACAGAGAATTTGTATTAATGGAGTTTAGCATGTTAAAGAGATGCAAGCTCCCTTCTGAATAGAAGGAATAGAAACTAAAATTCATAATTCATTAATCAAATGTAGGGAGTTGTTGATTTTTTTAGTTTCCACGCTGTCTATGTTCTGAACACCTGAATAACTTATAAAATAGGTAAGAATGGATTAGTATTGTCATCTACTCTGTTCTTAGACGAAAGAGGTAATGTGTTTTCTTAGTACAATGAATTACAGGTTAAAGAGATTTGTCAGGTGTTTCCAATTTGTATTAACACTATTTGTAAAATAAGTAGGCCTGTTCTTTTGGCTCTGTTACATGATTTCCACTTCTGCTAACTTCTTAATCTTCAAAGATTTTGGTTAACTAGAAACTTATCATAGGGCTGGTCTTTTGTGCTTTTTTGTTTGTAGGTTGCAATGCATTGTATGTGAAATTTAGGTTTGTGGGAAGGGATAGTCTTCCTTCTAGCAGCTGCTGTCTTTACATAATAGGAAGACACATAGCACACGGTTGTGGGCTGGAGCTGAGAGCTTTTTTTCACAAAAGGAAAGAGAACACAACTGAGATAAAGGCTGCATTCTGTTATTATTGAATCTATTTCAGATCTCTAAACTTAAACTTCACTTTAAATTTCATGGTTCTGTGGTTTGTCCAGGGAGATAGAATCACAGAATATCCTGAGCTGGAAGAGACCCACAATGATCATCAAAGTCCAGCTCCTGGCCCTGCACAGGACCATCCCCAAGTCACACCATGTGCCTGAGAGCATTGCCAAATGCTTCTTGGACTCTGTCAGGCTGGTGCTGTGACCACTGCCCTGGGCAGCCTGTTCCAGTGCCCAACCACCCTCTGGGTGAAGAACTTGTTTCTAGACAGGTCGTTAAGTCTGTATATTTCCTTTGTTCTGTGCCTAGAACTTTCATCAATATTAGCATTAGTCTGTAGGGACTGAAGCCAGTACATGGCTTTTAGATTCGTTTTTGTGCCATAGCCATCAGTGATGCAGCCAAGCAACTATCAATCAAGTTGTTGAAGGTCTGTCTTAACTTTTCTGAGTCAAGTTTTCTGGAAAATATGTAACTAATGACCAGAATGGGAGAAAGAATAAAGTTAAAATTTGTGGTTATGAACTCATTATATGTTTGCATTAACATGAAGGTCAATGCAGCAATGCAAAATATTGTAGTATAAGTCACGCAAACATAATTTAATTAGAAGCTCTTGTTTTAAAAGGATATCAGCATTACTGTTATGTTAGTGTTTCATTTCTCTGCATTTCCTCTTTTGTCCAGTTTTACAAGTTGAATGTCAGTAATAGTTAATTTTTGAGCAATGTTAAGGTTTTGCATTGGAATTTGAACATGTATTCATACCAGGTGACCATTTTTTGTTGTTGTTTTTTTTTTTTTACTATGCCACCTCACAATATTTTATTGGTTGGTATTAAGAATATTATTCAAGTGTATTATTTACTATCTTTATATAGCAAGAAAATAAAATTATATCCAAATTGCTGCTACTTTACATTGGAAGAAGAATGAAAGTAATTGGCAGTTTATTACATAAGTATTTGGCATTTTATTACATTTATGTTCAATCTAATCAGATGTAAACATTATTTATCTAATAAATAAGAAAAAGTGTCCCTAAGTAAAAAAAAAAAAAGTTTATTTTTAACTTGCTGAAGAGTTTAAGATAACTCTGAGAAAAATGCTCTCACCATTAAAACAATTGCATGTAACTTAGACACTGAGATAGAACACTGGAATAAGTCATGATTATGTAACATCACTTTAGCTAATCTTTGAAAGCCAATTACAACTAGAAGTTAAGTTCCAGGTAAGAATAGGTTTACCCTTCTCCAAAAAATTATGGAATAAATTTGTTCATGCTAGTCTTATTCAGTAGTCTCATTTCGACAGTCACTTTATGAGTCATGCACTTGGGTGCCCTTCTGGTGGTTTGTGGGAGAAGGCAAGTAACCAAGACAGGTCGACTGGTGCATGGGAATAATGAAATTGAGGAAATAAGAGTCCACAGATTTGGACTGCAAGTTACTTCTCGGCAGATGGCTGAGACCCTGGGTTTTTTGGTCCGATATATGACTGACTGGCGCCCAGTGAAGTCCAGAGTGCTTTAATATTAATAGTGTAGTAACACTGCCTGTTTCAGAGAATACTTTGTATCCTGAGTCTGATTGCTGCACTGTAGTATTAAAAAAAAGATAAATCTGACATTCTGTCAAAGTTTAGATAGAGAGAAAAGATAACTTAAACAAAGTAATTGCATGAACCAGCACATTTTTAGTCCTTTAAAAGTAGCTCCCAATATTTTCTGGGTAGTCCATTTGTAGGAACTATTTGCTTCCCTTGGGGGAAGGAGAGAATAAATGGAACAATATGAGGATCTAAAAGCTTAATGGTTTTATTTCTGCACTGTAATTATACTAATAAATACCTCTGTCCATGACCTTGGAATTTGTAGTGCAGTGAGAAAGATTTATTGACAAGTAATTTGGAAGAAAAATGGGATTATTGTGTAATTACAGTGTGTGGTTATTAAGCATATGTACTTACATACCATTTGTCCTTGTTATTTCAAGACCTTCAACTATCTTTCAGTTTTCACTCAAAAATACTGAAAGGCTTCTTGGTAAATCCAGTGCCTGGGAGATCTTTGTTATATTATTGGATCAACTACAAAGTAACTGTGTTACCTTGAGATGTGCAGGGGGGATCAATACATCTTTAAAACGGCCTGTGATTTTTTTAAAGAGGGTGTTCTAAACCCTATTTTTCCTGGTAGTGTAGGTATCAACGTGTAGGACTTTCTACTATACACATTCTATATCTTCTTGATATAGAAGTCCTTTATACATAGATTTGCTTTTTGCAGCTGTTTATCTGGGATATCTCCAGGGCCTCATCATTTTTCGTGTTTGTCATGTTTTCCCATGTTCTCTCTTTCTCTTTTTCTGAAACTAATTCTGCAAATATCTTTATATCTTTATGAAACCATAAGTAAAATCTTTCAAATAGGTATTGAAATATAATTAAACTGTTGGAATATAATTAAGTATGTATCTAACTGGCATAAGACTAAAACAAGAGATGCATTCCTTTGCACCTGTATTCCCTTGGCTGCATACTATGACAGCAGCCGTGCCTATCCTTCATATAATTTGATCTTTTAATTTAATTTGACACTCCATTAGGTATTCAATGATTTTCAAGGGGAAGGTTTTTCAAAATTTGTACCAATTTCAGCTTCCAAAATCTGTACCTATGCTGTCCTCTTTTAATCATGAAGAGCATGGAAGCTCTTCTCAAACTCAAACCAGAAATTATTTTTTATGCTGCCTAATTTTTTGTGTTGTCTTTTACAATATGTGTTCATGAAAAATCCAGTGAAGTTCTTATTGCTACAGCTTTTTATTTCTCTGTTAAAAAGACTTAAAAATGTTTTCCAGTCTTTCTAGTTAAAATAAAACCACCTTAGTTGTTGTTGTATTTTGGGGGTTTTGTTTTGTTTTGTTTTTGTTTTGTTTTGTCTGTGGACTTTCCAGTAAGAAATTATGTGATTCTAGAATTATGAATTAAAGATTCTTAATTCTAAGTAGCAGTCTCAAGATTTCATTTATAAATACTACTTCATTGTTTTACAGGAAAATTTCTCAGGTGTGGGAATGAAGAAATAAGTGTTCTTAAAAAATGTTAATCATAATTTACTAAAATAATTGGTTGTGTGGTATCACCTAGTGATAGGCATATTTATTACTGTCATTTCTGTAGGTGAGTGAAGTAGGTAACTTTCCAAGTTTTGTACCATCATGGTGCCATTTTGTCTTATAGTTAGAAAATATACCAAAAGAGAAAAATAGAAATAATAATTCAATTTTTCATTTGCAGTGATTTATCACTGTCACTGTTTTACTTGCCTGTTTCAGGATCTGTATTTGCCATGCTCAGGGAAACTTATTCCTTGTTTAAGCTTTGCGTTCTCATTTGGCACTTGGTATGACTCAGAGCATATCAAGAAAGAAGTGAGACATCCAATCAATATGTCTTTATAGCACTTTGATCTCCTTACTGAATATTGGAATGTAATGTATCTTTGCTGCTTTCTCAAAAGAATGATTTAAAAGTTTCCTTTTATATAAGTTAAATTTTGTTTTACTGTATCTGTTTTTTTCTGGTAAGGTGACTGCTCTCCAGTTTTTAATGAAGGGAAGGATAGGGGTGACCTGTATAGAAGAATAGACCTTTTAATATAAAATTTGGTATTTATCAATTCTTTCTTATTTTTGCACTTTAAAAAGTAAAAGGGATAAAGAGAATCAAGTATGCATATTTTCTCCCTGCAGATACTTCATGCAGGATGTGGCTGGCCTGATATTCAAATAAAACTTTCATGCACTAAATGACATTTGGGGCTCTGTGGAAAGATACCTTGCATGTATGGTTTGGTCAGAACTCTTCTGAAGGGAAATGCAGTATTTGAATGCAGACTATATAAAATGATAAATCTTGTGAAGCCCACATTAATGTTAGTGCCATGCTAAAAAAAGAGATTTGTCTAATTAATTAATTAAAGAAAATCAAAAACTCTTTATGAAGCAAGATCAAACCTTTGTGTGGCACTAATTGACATTCTTGGCATTGCCCCTAACTCCTCAATGTGATGGCTCACATTAATGCACTTGTGTCTGGTGGGATTGTGCAGCAGGCTCTTTCAAGAAAGGGCTGCAGAATAACCTGCAGCCGTAGAAAAACTTAGCTGGGGCCACCAGTATATTGAGGTCATGGACAGTATATTTTTGTGCTCAGAACTGAACCTTAAGTTCAGTTGAGAAATATCCTTGAAACTGTTCTGACAACTCCTAGTATTCCCATTTTTTTGAACCAATGTCTGAAGAGAAGACAGAGACAGGGTACCATAGTATTTGTTTCACAAATTTAGTTCTGAAGCAGAGTGCTGTGTCATTTAACCTGACTCTGATGACTTTTTGTCTGTGTCCAGATGCTCCCTAACTTCAGATTGTATTCCTTTTTAAATAAACAATGGGAATGAAATTGTGGTTATTTACTTCGTAAGAAACATTTTGTTGTCATTGTTAATATTTTATTGCTGTTATTTCTTCTTATTTCTGAATTGTTTTAACTGATTGTTACCATTTAGAAATATTCTAAAGAAATTTCTGATACAAATCTAATGGAAGAGTATTTCTTGAGAACTTAAAGTAGTCTCTTCCAGAGCTCAGAAATGTCACTGGTAATGCAAGATCATTAAGACCAGTAGGACATGATCAGAGACAGATGGTTTGAGGCCGTGACAGATGAGAGAGGCTGTAATGAAATGAAAGAAATTGGTGCAATATGTTGTGTCCTCATAGATATACAACTAAATATTTTTATGTATGTACATGTGATAGAGTAGCACTTTTTAAGTGAAATCTAAGGGTTTTTGTCTTGCATAGTGTGTGCTAATGTGCACAATTAGATAATGTGTAGCAAAATTAAACAACAGTATTCCAGAGAGCAGAGCCACAGAGCAGCATCAGAGTTTGCTTTTAATGTTAGTGCCTCACTTACAGGTACATGACAGTTACGAAAAGTCATCTTTTGCATTGTAAACCAGGTGCAAACCATCCTTTTGAAACCTTGGAACTGTACCAGCTGTAAGGCTGAGGGTCTACCAGAGTAAAAAGTGTAACAGTGAAAAAAACCTAAGATTATTCCTTTTCTGTGGTGCCTAAGTATCTGATTTAAAGGCATGACACTGCCAAAGCACAGAAAATCTGCTACTTACGCAGGGCTGGGTCTTTTCTAGTCTGTGGCTGCAGAAGGCTAAGTGTTGTGGTGGGAGAGAAATTTACGTTTCTAAGGAGAAAAAAGAAACATTAGTCCTGAGGTAGCATGTCAGAAATTGAATAAGGAGTGAATGATCATGTACTCATGCGACCATGCATGTGATTCCAAGAATTTATTCTCACTTAACTTCAAGGATTATGCTTAAAACTCATAGTGATAAAGCCTGAGTTTTTCTAAAATTGTATTTGTTCTGTTAAGTGGTGTAATCCTTCTCTGCAGCTTTCCAGTAATATTAACATAATTCACTTAGCTTAGAAGATGATTAAAATTTCTAAATTATGATGTGCATAAATTTTATCATGTACTTAATCATTTTCCAAAACACAGTTTAAAAGTAGGTCTCAATTATTCTCTGTTTGGATTAGTGTATGTCTGAAAGGCCCAGTGCATTTTGTTATGCAAAAGGGTCTCCCTCAACAGTCCATGAGGATCTAGGCTATGTGTGGGCAGTTTACATTTTATAATTACTTCACTTTAAAAGTTTTGTTTAGTTTTACTTTGAAGCTGAATGAGCATATGATGTGTCCCCTGGAAGAGACTTTATTTTGTGGAATTACTCAGGAAAAGCTGTTGTATTTAAATTACTAAGCTCTTTTAATTCACAAAAACTTTAAGACAGACACAACTCAATGACTTCACAAAGCATTTTCAGTCGTATTTTGTTAAACGTCTTGAGCTAATGCGGTTGAAAAATAGATTCCTTTCTTGTTGATCAGAATAGATTTTCTATTGAGAAATGTTTGCACTATAGCAAAGAGATATTAAACATAGCTGTAAGTCTTTGAGGCACTGTAATCCAGCCTGAATCATTGCAGGTGAGATGTTTGAGGTACCTAAACCTGCTTGAGTGTCTAAGGGCTATGCTTCTATCAATAAATGAACTGTTGTCTACACGTACATAGGTAATGAATGTCATTTGCTTTCATGACATGAGTGCCTCAAATTTCAAGTGGCTTTTGTAAGAAAAATCTCTTGCAAAATGAAAATGTGTGCATTTTCCCTATCCCATCTTGAATGACTTCATTTAATTTCATTTAAATGTTTCTTAATACTCATGCTCTAGATCTTGTACAGTAGCTGTATATCACAATTGTTTTTAGAGCTACATGTACTGTCATTTAACTCATAATTGTGTTTAGATGTTTGCTTGACATTTTTGATACTGATTTGGATGAATCATAGTTTATACTCCAGTATTATGAGGGTTTTCCATACAAAGCAATTGCAAGCAATTGTATTTGATATTGTGTTAGAAATGTAAAAATATGTCTGCAAGTATCTCTTTATTCACCAGTATTTTGTTGGTTATTTATTAAAATGATTGTGCTGGTTGCTATTTGTTTTGCTTAGTAGACCCACTTGTGCTATGTGACCTCATTACACAAGGCGCTTACAAAGACATGAAGAGCATTTTGCACCTCGTTAGCTGCACTGAGATCTGTAAACTATTTTTAACTGCTTCCGTGCTCTATCACATACTTCAGAGAAGAGTCATAAGGTATGTTCTTTCTCTCAGTGCCAGCATATGAAAAGATTGCTGTTGTCAGGATGAAGGTCCATTAGCAAAGAGGTTGAAAAAATCCCTGTTTTCTTCTGCAAGGTAGATACAGCTCATTCAAGTGTCCTTTTGAGCACTCATATTTCTTTTCCTAGCGAAATTTGAAGGACATAGGAAAGCATTTGTTTGTGAAGGGATGTCTTGGGTGGTCAGCCTCAGTTCTGCTTTGCAAGAGCAGATCAGCAACATGGAGTTCATTTCAAACTGTTTTAAGACACTACTGTGGACACTGTGGAAAACACAGTGAATCCAGATATAGTGTCTTGATAGTTTCTATTTGGGAAGTGTAAATCCATCTTATTTCTTGACATAGGTCTCAATGTACTTTTTAGATATGTTTATTTTTTGTAAGTACTGATGAGAAGTCTCAGTTATGAATTTTTTTTTTGTCACACAACTTTTTTCCCTAAGATTTTTAATCCCCTCTTTTGGTAGAAGAAGCTTCATTTTTATTTCTTCTTGATAAAGATTCTTTTCAAAAAACATCCTGTGGAATTTCACCTGTATAGTTTGAGCTGATGTATTTGGTTTGCATTGCAGTGGTGCACACTAAAAATATGGTAAGCATTAAATGTTAATGTAGCTTGTTGTAACTTTTCGATTTGAACCATTTGAAACTGCAGACTTCTCTAGGTTACTTGTAGACTTCTGAGGGGCACTCAGAGATTATTATGTTTGCCAAAAAGGATAATGGGAAATGTGTTTAAACTGGTGAAGGAATGGCTGCTGGCTAAACTTTTTATACTTTTTTTCATTGTGAAATTTTATTAGTTGTGTGTGTAAGAAAGCTTTCAGAATGTATTTTTAAAAAGTAATATTTTGCATCTAAATAGAGAATATACATATAAAACTTCGTCTGAAAGAGAAAATCTTCAATTTCACAAATTAGTTCATTATACACATACTGCAGTATATTTGCATGTTTTGTACTGCTGTGTTATGTCTGTGGAATTTAAATCTAATTTACTAAGCAGTTTGATGTAGCTTTAGTTGATCTTGGAAAATACAGTCTCAGTATAAATGTGTCACACATGCTTTGCATGAATTTAAGCAGTATAACTGTCATAGTTCATCTGGAGTGATTGTCCATCTGTTATCTTTTGAATAGAGTGCCTTTTTATGTATCAGGAATGACAATACTAAACTTTGATTTCTTTTTGTAATGTGTTTTGAATAAAAAGATTCCTCACTGCAAAACCTAAACTTGTTAAAGGAAGCTTATGGAAGGAGCAGACCAGTAGACAGCCAATGAGATTTTTCTTCAGTACGATCAGTTGCTTGCTGTTCTCTCTAACAAATGTTTTATCATGCCTAATTTCTGAGGGGGAAAAAAGTCTAAATCTAAATGTCTCTAAAGGAAACTCCTTCTAAGGGTTCTGATGAAAACTCAACTGATCTATGAGATTTTGGCAGACTGGAGAGGAAGGAGCACAGTGGTGTCTGAATTAGCCCCAAATGCCTAAAAACCTGAGAAAGACAGATAACTGGCATTTTATGGAATGTTAATAAATTGGAGTTTAGCTTGTAAGCTGGTTCAGAATCACTTCTACTTGAAAGTGAAAGCTCAGCATCTTCACAGAAGTATGTGCAAACATACTAGGTTTTTAAAACCTTCATTCTCCTTATCATAGTTAGCCTCAACTTTCTAACAGTTGTAATTATCCACAGAAAACATTTCAAGATAAATGCATTATCAGGTTTTGAAATTTTCTTATTTTTGTAAATACTAAGACCTGGGGGGCAAAATAAGGGCTATATTGTGGATTAAGTGAAATATCTCAAGGCTGTGCTTTTCTGATAACTGAACCTGAAGTGACCTTTCTCAGACACAATTACAGAGCTGTATGTTTTTCCTTTAATTTCATCAGGGGTTTAATTAGTATACAAATAAAACTTCCCTTATCTTCCTTTCTACCTAATTGGCTTGTCTTTGCTTATATATGAAGAATGTGAAAATGGGCTGTAATTAGGGTGACCGTGTTAACCTTTTTTTCTCAAATGTACTGTTGCCTAAAGGCCTCAAAGCCTAAAACCAGTGCTTTGGATTATTGCTTTGCAATCACTATGGCTCTCCCATAGGTTTTCTCATGAGCAGAAGGGCTTTGGGTGCTGCAGGTTCCCACTGCTTAACGGGATCTTCATTCTTCTCCCCACTAAATGTTTATTGATTATCTCGCTGCTCCACACTCAGCCTCCAACAACTTAATATCAGGTGACAGTCAGGAGAGTTCTCCAAGTAATTAGAGTGGAGCATTGAGGGAACAATTAGGAGCAGAGTTATTAAACTTGATTTATCCTATTCTCTCCTGAACACTTTCTTGGATATCAGAACATCACACTTTCACAATCTACCCTAGCTGAGAAATTAGTGGCTAACCTGCTGCTTATCATTGTTGCCTTGCTGCCTTGAGGCACACCCTCTTGGTTTCAGTCACTCAGCTGGAAATATTAGAGTCCATAAAGTTTATCAAGGGTTTTAATTAGATCAATCTGAAGAAGCAAAAAAAGAGGCTTACCAGCCATTATTTTATAATACACCACACTGTATTTGAACATTTCCAAGGCTTGACTTTAACCCACAGCAGCAAGAAGCTTCAAGTAAATGCCAAAACTGCTTTTGTAGTGCTAAAATCAGTTTCCATTTTGCTTCAACATTGCAATATTACTACTTGATAAAGTCTGAATCCTTTGGAGATTTCTGTAAATAATGGGGTTCTTTTTGAATATAATAGAGCAGCTCTTCAAGAAGATACTTGATTTAACCATTTCTATATTGCTTCATCACCAGCTAGTGTGGATTGCTGACCATACCCCTTAAAAAAGTTAGGCCCTGCTATTGCCTCATTAATAGGCATGTGCTTGCAGTGAGTAACCTGGATTAGTTAGCAGCTCTCAGAAGATTTTGACTAGTGGATCTTTTCACTGTTTGTGGTCAGTAATGAAAGCTTTATATGGCAGCAGACAACTCTTCAACTCCTGCAGAAGGATAGCTATAAGAAAAATGAAATAAATATGCATAGTGTTCCTATTATCCTGTCTTTCTCTACTCTTTTAGACTGCTAGGATCTTGGAGCCAAAGTCAGTTCAACAGCATCTACATCAAAAATTTCTTGCATCAAAATACTAGCAGAAACTACTTAAAACTAGGTTTTTCAATCAGGTGGGAAACTGGGTTGGACCAAACATTGATAACAGAGACTTTATTATGTGTTAAAATATATTCTGTTTGTCAAAGGTGGGAATATGGGTGGCAGGGGGTGAATTGACTTGGTTTTCTGAACTCTTTCCTCAATGTTGAAAGCAAACAGTAAACACAATAATTGGAAGAAGATAATGCTGTTTGTTTTTGTGTTAGAGATGGATCCCTTTATCTGTGCTAATCCACATTTGGGTTCTTGGAAATAACATTTCTGAAAATCTGATAATTCACAAATTCATCTCTTCAGACAGGGCTTTGATAGCTGCCAGTGGTTTTAGGGTAGAATTTTTGAAAGCAAGACTTCTGGTTTTGAATATCCTTGTGCAGTGGATGAATGGTATCTGTGTGTTTGTCTTTTCTTAAGGGAAATATATCAATTGTTTATTGAAAATAATGATGTAAGAGTCAGAATAGAGTTGTTCAACCTGCAGTCATTTGAGCAAGAATAATATTAACATTTCTGGGTTTAGAGTTTCTTAAATAAACTTCAGGGTTTTTTTTTCTTACAGCTGTGATTGATTTCAACCTAGATTTTGTAAATTCCTGAACAAGATTCCAAGTAGTGGTGCTGTACCTTCAAAATACACCACTATTGAAGTAACTGGTTGCCTTTTCTCTTTAGGAATGTTAGAAGAAAACTTATGCCAGTCCACAGATTACAGTTTATTTTGCAGGACTATGCAGTCCTATGCTGTACATTGCTATTTTATAGAAATTTTCTCTGTTGTAATGCTTTTTGAAGTACCTCTGACCCTTAGATAGGTCTGAAACTTCTTAGGATTAGTTGAGTTTTCAGTGTCCTCCAAATTTTTATCAGCATTTTGTATATACTGTTCTTCATACTCATCCACAGCATAGTACATCTCCATGTTCTACAGTCCAGGACAAGTACTCCTGAGTACAAATTATGCAGAGCATTCTTAGCATTTAAGCAGAAAACATCCCCATAAATTTTGAAAAAAAGGTGTGCAAGAGCTCAGTCTTGCAGCTATGCAGCCTTCTCTTCTGTATTGTTTTAGAATATATCAGGAAATATGCTATTTGTAAAAGAATGTTTATAACCACCTATTATAATTTCTTTCTAGAAAGGCAATTAACGGCTGTAAGTAAAATGTAACATTTAACAAATTATGAAGTCAAATTATTAATACTCCAGTCTATAAATGTATTGATTTATCCCAGCAGAAAGGAGAAGCAACCAGTCAGGTTCTGTATTAATTAGTCCTGTGTGCTATTTTTCATCTATTGGATTCATCTGAATTGATTAAAGCATGTTGTGTTAATTCTAAGCCAGAGAGAAATGTTAAAAAAATACACATACTATTTTGCGTATTGGAAAATTAATGTTAAAATAGTGAAAGGACCATAAAATAGTGATCTCTTCTTAGCAGGAAGTGCAGCAAAGTTGTACTTGATGCACTAATGGAGAATGTGAGATTATTTATTTTACTCAAATTTTCTGAACAGTGCAGAATATTTAAATAAATGCTTCTTTGTTTATTCCCTTTCTTTGTGAATTCCTTTCTTTAATGTTTTTTTTAAATTAGGTTTTGACAATATTCTGTCTTCTTTAAAGCTGTACTCTTGATTATTTCCTTCGTGTTTAGATCTGGTATTTGTAAATATAGTATTTTTTACTTGTACTTGTAGCATAGTATATGTCCCTGCTTGATCCAAAAATCATTTTATTTTATAAATACAGTAGTACACAGTCAGTATACTGAAAACTGGGGGGTTCTGAGTCAGTAATGTTTTTGCCAGAGAATTCATAAAACCTTAGAATGCAATGGTCCAAATGTACTTCACAGTCAGTCTGTTTTCCACCTTGTTTAATAGCCTATGGCATAAACTGAAGTTAATTATTTGGGCTGACAAGTAACTCTGCTTTCTGTCTGCTTGCAGAGTCTCTCCGAGGCAACGATGGAGCTGAGAAGAAGAGATCGATTTCTGCGTCAGCAAAATAGACTTCTTACCCAGCTGGAGCAGGACAAGCGTCGACTGAGCGAGAGCATCCGTGATGCAGAGAGTGCCCTCTGCACGGCAGCGAAGTGAGCACTGGGACCTTGGGGAGATCACTTAAAACAGACAAAAGATCAATTCTTACTTTCATGCACAGGGTTTTAGCCTTGGCTAATGTAATGCTAGAAAACAAAAGTACATCTGCCTCTCTTTGAAATTCAGTGATAGTCTTCGAAAAAGAAAACTGTTAGTTCAAGATACTACATGTTACGTTTTCTGTAGTTATCCCATAATAGTGTTACAAATTCGTGGTCCGGAAATACCATAAGCATTTTGTCTTCCAATTATCTTACTGATTTGACAACATCTCTTTGGTAGATGCTTCACATTCTGTTTGTTTAAGAAATGATTGTTTGTTCTAAGGGGGCTGAAACCCATTTTGGACCTAGTCTTATCTGTGGAATAGTGTAGATATTTCTGCTGATTTCAGAGAGTTTTGGATTTAGATGTAAACCCCATGCCTTTTTATACTATAACTTGAAGACTGGAAGGAAATGTTCAGGGACTGTTTTTGAAAATATTGATAGTCAAAAGCTGTTCCATTGACTTGAATGAGATTATTACTAACCTCTTAGAGTTATATAGGCAGATAAATTATAAATCCTTTTAGACTTTTTTATCTATTTCTGTTACCGTAGTATGCGCTTTGAATATTATTGGTTCCTGGCCAAGATTTAAAAAAAGTTGAATTTAAAATTAAAATTTCTCATTATACCTGGGGTACATTTGACCTCTGAAGAACAATAGCTGAGAAGCCTTAAGGGGTTTATGCACCAGCAAAATAATGTAATTAATATAGTTATCGGTGGTATGTTTAACAAGCTAATTAAAGTGACAAATATTATTTCATGTAAGTGTATCAAAGCAGATTATGACCCAAAGAAGGATTTGTTCTCGCACCCTGCCCCAACCTATATTATGCACTCCAGTAAGGATCATTTCCTATGGCCATTATATTTAGAAAAGGTTTTTCTGTTGAGAAAATTCCCAAACCAGTCATTGTTCTACCAACTCTTCATAACAAGTGCAAGTGTCTTTTTTTCTTTTGGAACATGTAAGCAAAACAGGTAAATAGACTTTGGTCTTATCCAGAAAATCTTATTTTAATATCTATTCCGTGACCTAGGTGATTGTAAGCAAGGCATGGGTGTCTTTCAATTTCTTTCCTAAATTTTTATAGAGCTTCAAAAGACAGCAAGATGTCTAGCTTGTTCTGAGAATGGCTGTCTTGATTTTCTTTTAGTGGTGGCCAGCAGTTCTTTCCACTTTCCTCCTGAGTAAGAAGCAATATTAATAAAAGTTAATCTCAAACAGTGAATCTGACAAAAATTCAGTAGGCTTTTGGTAATTTCTCTGTGTTGTGGCTTAACCCCAACCAGCAACCAACTCCCCTGTCAATCTAGTCCAAAGAAAGGTAGGATCCTGAAAAAAGAAAAGTCTGTGTGGCTTTATTAGGAGTGTAAAAGGCAATTCTACTCTTCTGGCCACCTTCCTTTATTTTCTGTTAAGATAATATGAATCAAGAAATGAGAAAGCAGCAGTCATTCCATGGGGAAAAATGCCGTGATTTTGACTGGAGAAAAAGAGGCTGAGGGAAGACCTCTATAGCTACCTGAAAAGAGGTTGCAGTGAAGTGATGCTTGGTCTGTTCTCCCAAGTAACAAGTGATAGGACAAGAGGAAATGGCCGCAGGTTGTGCCAAGAGAGGTTTATATTGGATATTAGGAAAAAATTCTTCCCTGAAAGGGTTGTCAAGCATTGGAACAGGCTCCCCAGTGAAGTTGTGGAGTCTGGAGGTGTTTAAAAGATGTGTAGATGTGGCCCTTGCGGACACAGTTTGGTGGTGGGCTTGGCAGTGCTGGGATAATGGTGGGACTCAGTGATCTTAAGGGTCTTTTCCAACCTAAATCATACTGATTCTATGAGTTCTGGCTCAGGTATTGTAAAAGCTCAAACCAAATATACACATAGCTGGCAAAATAAAAGACAGTCCTGGAATATTAAGGTGTATTAGCTTTTCTGCAACGGATTCCATTTGACTTTCTGTAGTGTTTTGTTGGTCGTGCTGTCCTTTCTCTTTAGTCATATGGTATTACGCAACTTCAATTCTATTTCTGTCAATCATGAGTTGAGGCCAAGGTTCTTCATGACAGCCTAGCTGATGAAAGCTGTCTTTCTTACAGAAGCCCTAATCTACAAAAGGGCGTTAGACAATTGTTTCATTCTCCAAACCTCCCTATTGTAAGCATAGGATCTTTGGCTGGACTTCTCTTGGAAATGTATGAGAATGTATTCTCTTCCTGCTAGAAGACTCCATTCAACATGCCCTTTATATCTAAAACTCTCCAAGAACACGATAGTTGTTCAGTAATATGCCCATAATTACAGCGAGTTTAATTGGTAGTCCACAACAAAGCAAATTTCATATAGAAGCATGCCGAATAGTGGTACATGAACTATTTTTTAAGGTTTGCATTGGGGATATAAAAAGCAGAGACAAAACCATAATATTTTGAGTTATCAACAATTAATTGAAAAGACATGATAGTTAAAAAGTAGCAGAAAATTAGTTTCTAAATCAGTTGAGTTTCAGTTCTATGATCTACCTCTTTTTTTTCTCTTGTAATAGAGACAAAGAATTGATCATTAGTCATATGAAGGCTGTGGAAGACACTCTTCATAAGGTAAGAATTTAAAGTGATTCCTCTGATTTGTATTTCTAAATATATCAAAGTTTTACCACTGCTTTTGCTCAGGGAAGGAGAGGAGTAGAAATTGTAAAGTGGCTTCCTTTCCTTAGAGTTTGTTTCTACTTTCCACTTCTTTTATCCTAAAAAATGATTCATTTTAGTGAAATAAAATACAGTTTAATAGTACACAAACTTCTTATTTTTGTTGTAAAACTTGCTACAAAATCTACTTTCCTTCCCTTAATCACGGAGAGCACTGTTTCTGGTTACCAAATGAAGACTATTGAACATCCAAACAGCTGACAATTTCTGTGGAGTTAAATCTGTGCTGTGTAAGTCAGAGGACATTTGGTGATGTCACATAGATGGTGGCCATAAAACATATGGCTTTGTGCGTGCTACTTTAGTCTTTGATACATGAGAAAAAAATAAGGAAAAGACAGTAAGTTGTAAAATGATATTTTTTAGGATATTTTTTAAATTAAGTAATAATCTTTAGTCTCTTTGACTTGCAGTATTTTTCCCTGGTATAGCATCATTTGAAAGTCCAACAAAGCCTTATATATCAATTATTTAGGCAAAAGGACTTTTTTTAACTGTAGCTCTAGTTGTTGATTGTTGTATAACGGTTTTTAGTCTAGAGCAACACAGAGCAAAATAAGTATTTTTATTGCCTTGGAGTGTTAATTTCCCTTATCACATCTTGAATTCACAGCAGCATGGGAATCTATTCTTCATTTTGGTTTCTGTGTTCACTAAAACTAATTTAATTTTCAGATACCTTTTTCTTTCTTTCCTTTATTGTTCAAGAAAGTGACAGAACCTAAAACTGTGTGTTTAGCTGCAGCAAACTGTGCTGGTAGAGACTGTCATGTTTTTTGTCCCCACCTTTTTCATACTGGCTTCTTTTAAGCTTAAAAATTTGTGTCATGCAGAAAGTGTTGTGTTTTTGCAGTAAGAGATACATGTAATGTCCTTGGCATTCAGAATTTGTTGTTCTGGATTGCAAGGTTACATTTTGGTTTGGAAAGCAATGCTGTTACATGCACGAGGATTGAAGTGTTTGGGAAAGGCTACAGAGAAGGTCAAATGCTTAGTACTGATTAACCTGTTGCAGTGAATTGATTGAGAAACAGCCATCTGTTTTTTGAAAATGTTTCTTACCATATTACCTCTTAATTCTTGGTGTACATAGTTTTTAGGCCCACATAGCACATTAGTGAGTAGCAATGTAATGTATCCTCTCTGGTGTGTCAACCTAAAGAATGAAGAAAACATAAGAATTAGAAACGTCAGGATGCTCCTTTCAGCAGGAACTAAAAAAATTTACTGTAAATCATTCATAATATGATGTACCATTTCTCCTAGAAGCACAAAGGGAAAATTTTGGTTTTGTTTGGGAAGTATCTGAAATGTAAGCCCTACATCATAATGGTAACTAGTTACCTAGCATTAGTGAACATGGCTTACATGTAAACTATAAAGTTTACACTGTTATTCTTAAACGGTTTCTCACACAGTGAACAATCAGAACATGAAGAAGTGTATTAAGTACTAGTAAAGGAACCATAAGCCTAGTTCACTCCACTAGAAATTCTGGGAATTACTTTTGTTTTAAGGAAAGAAATTAAAAGAAAATGGGTAAAGTTCAGAATCATCTGAAGTTGGACAAGTACTACTATTAACTGCAGTTATAGGAGTTTGAAATTGAGGGGTTTGATATTTCTCTGTTGATGTATTCATGAGCAAATATCCACAAAATTCCACTATATCACTTCAAGGTCTGTATTATTAATGCATAATGCTAAATTTTTACCTATAGATCTCAGAGGGATTTTACAGACATCCATAGTAATCTTAGTTAGACTCAGGATAAGACAGTATACTCTGGTCCATTAAAGTGGCCTCATTCCTCTCTGTACTCTATCCCTACAAGAATTCCAGAAGTCAGCAATGTAGGTACTAGATCATCTGCCTTTGGTTATACTGGGGTGTAACATTCAGCAAACACAGTACGAGAAATCAGAGCTGAGGGAGATGATCTCTGTGCGTGCTTCTAATACACTACTAGACCAGGGGTCATTTACACCACTCATTGCCCCACACTGTGACTGGATGGAACATCTAGTATCATCCATTTGACTTTGCCAAAAAGTGCTTGGGCATGCTTGTGCCCAGAATGATTCTTTCAAGACCATTGCAGAGCTACCTTTTTAATCTTCATGAACATTTGTGAAGCATAACTGTTGAAGAACTTGAGCACTGGATATGCTAAGAGTGAAAATATTTTTAGCAACTAGTTCTGTGTCCTTCATAAATTACAAGATGTTCTGCTGAAGGTTAGTTTTTGTCTTATCCTGGGTCGTGTCACATTAGCAATCTTTATCCTACTCCTGGAGCTGAATTATTTCCACAAAAGTTCCTGGTAAAATAAGAGATCTTTCTTCATCTTTTACCATCTAAATATTATAGACAAATATCAAAATGCAAAGTGGATGTTTTAACAAATTGAAAAAACCAAAACAAGGGCAAACAGAGAACTCAAGAGGATTATTTCATTCAGTTTTATTCTCAAATTTATTATGATTATTTCATTCAGTTTTATTCTCAAAATACTGAAGATGACCTAAAGGTGATAGCAAAATGATAGCAACAGAAATAGATAAAATTTTACTGAAAGAGTTCTGAAAGGAAATTCCATCTACTTGAAGTTCAAACATAAAGAGTTTTCTTAAAAAGTCTTCTTATAAAAAGAAAAACCATTTAAGAACATGTCTTATTTAAAACCCATGAGCAGTCCTTTTTTTATGTATGAAAAATAAGTTATTTCTTGAAACACTTCCCCCTCAAAAAGTTGAGCTTATTTTTGTTATAAATAGATCCTTGTTATGCTTGCTGATAAACTGTATTCCATTATTAATTTCTTCTTTACTTCTTAATATTCTGGTTGTATAAACAGTGTAAGAGACATTAGATCTATTCATTTTCTATAACTAGATTCTTTAACATGTGTAGTTAATCATCTATTAGTTATGGTAATAATGCCAAGGTTGTGGGTTCAGTCCCTGTGTGGGCCATTCATTTAAGAGTGGACTTGATCTTTGTGGGTCCCTTCCAACTCAGAATATTCTGTGATTCTGTGTTCCTGTAAACCTATCAGAGGCAGAAATCATTTTACGCTATCTCTGCTAAAATCTTCAGCCTTCCTCTTGTGTTGCTGCTCAGTTTGAGTGCTTGTAGTGGGTTAGCCTTGGCCCGCAGCCAGATGCCCACCCAGATGCTCTCTCACTCCCCTCAGCAGGACAGGGGGACAAAACAGGATGAGAAAACTCATGTGTTGAGATCTAGATAGAGACATTGCATGGTAGTTATTATCACGGGTAAAACAGTTGACTTGAGGAAATTATTTTAATTTATTTTTTGAAGTAGATTTGGAGAGTTAGAAACATTAGCCTGCCTTTTAATCTCAACTTCACTTGTGACTGCTCTGCGCATGCCGTGAGGCACAGGGGCTTGCAGTCAGTGCACAGCATCCCCTGTCTGCTTCTCCTCCCTCCTCATGCTGTTTCCCTGCACCACTGTGGGCTCTCCATGTGGGCTGCCGTCCTTCAAGAATATCTGCTTCAGCGTGGACTCTCCATGGACTTCAATTCCTTCAGGAACTATCCACCTGCTCTGCCATGGGATCCTTCATGGAATATGGTGTGGACCTGTGCTCCAGCACAGTCCTCTCTCTGGGCTACAGGGAAATACCTAATCCAGTGCCTCAAGTATTTCTTCCCCACTTCTTCTCTGATTTTGATGTTCAGTCTTTTTCTTCCTTCCTTCTCTCCCTGTGTGGTGGGTTTTTCCCATTTTAAAATTCATTTTCACAGAGGGGCTACCAGCAGGGCTGTGGGGCTTAGCTGTGACCTGTGGTGGGTCTGGAACCAGCGGTATCTGGAACCAACTTTGTCCTGCACTCATCTGTCCTCACAGAGGCTGCACTTGGTACACTGCTGTAGCTGCCTCCTTTTCAGCCTACCTAAGTCCCTGTTCTCTACATTTAGCCTCTGCTACACACCACCATGCAAAGTCATTCCAGCTAGCCAGCCTTCACAGCAACAGAAAATTGTTTGTTTCTTCTTGTGCTCTTAACTATTAAAATCTTGACAAGCTTAGTCTATCATAGTTTTCAGCCTGTCCTGGCTGGAATTGGCTGGTTTGGCAGGTTAATAAAATACAATGTATGCACTGCTTTTCCCAATACCAGTTAGCAACCTACTCATTCTGACGCTTTGGGACAGGTCAGGGTTCAAAGCAGCTGTCCAGTGTGTTCCTTTCCTTCTGGCACTTGGTCAGAAAAATTACTCTTCGTCCACTTCTGTAGTGCATTTCATTTCTGCTGATTGAAAGGTTCATACACTGGCTAGCAGAACAACTTCCATGCAGACCTGTCAGCAGTCATGCCTTGAAATCCTTCCACTTTTGTTTCATAGCCTCACTGCCACCCCTGTTGTCTCCTATGAAATGCCCCTAAACTATGAGATCTGGGTCCCATGGTTCTATCAGTTGAAAAAAAATATGAACCCTGTATCATCCATCTTATTATCTATTTGTAAAAAATATAAAGAGAAAATTATCTTTCTTTATCTAATTTAATGGTTTGGGTTTTTATAATACAGCACAAAGCAGTTGGAGATGGGGTGGAGATGAATACATGAGAATTAGTAAGGTTGTAGCAGTCGGAGTGTAGGAGTGTTATTTCTGATGTGGTCCATAGCAATCAAATGCATTTCCTTGTGATGACAGTTTTATGGCCTAAAAGGAATTAATTTACAATAGGTTTAAGTCCATATACAAGTGACTACATCAGTAAAAACACTCAGTGTAAGTGGCAATAATTGTTAGTTGCATCAAGGAGACCACAAATTGATCAGGTCCTGGAAGAAGAGAACAGTTATGAGTCTTAAGTTAGCTGCCTCAGTCAGACTCCAGTAGATATGACCTGACACATTTAGGTATACTGTTTAGCCACATTTCTCTCAGTTAACTGGGATCTAGAGTCCATCATATTATTTAGTTATCTCAATAATGATTTAAAACCCCTTGTTTTAGAGATCTCGGGTTTTTTTGCCTAGCCTAATGAAACTCCCAGGATGCTTTTTCTGTGTGTTAGACACATTAATATTAAGGGTGAAGCCTGCTTGTGTGTGCTCAAAGTCTGTGCATCACTGCGGTCCTGGGTTGTTCTCAACTGGCCCTATCACAAGCCTATTGATACAGTGAATATGTGTACATGCAAAAAAATCACAAAGAAAACCCAATTCAATTGTTAAAATTCCAAATAACTCCTGTAAGAAGTTTATAGTAGGAAACCAGCTATTATTTCTCTGTGGTAAGAAAAAAATATAATAAAAATTCTACTTTTTCTCCCCCTCCATCTCAAATGAGTGCTTCTTAATTTCAGTGTTTGATGAATGACTTTTGTTTCCCCTCCTAGGAATCTGACTTTCTTGATCCGTGTTCCTAAAGATCAGTTGTGCAGGACATACAGGTGTTAGCACAGCTGGCTTGCTGATGACAACTCTGTCCATATAGCTGTCTGGTGTGTCATCACTCATATTGTTCAGTGTCATTCTGACCTAGCCAAGCTAAAAATGGTACTCCAGCTCAAGAGGGATTTAAAAACCTTCACAAAGTAAAGATAAGACATTGCCGAATGTCATATCCCTGTGTTTAACTGTTTTCAGTTTCGACATATCAAAATAACTAATTTCAGGATGCATTTGCCTTTGTCTTTTGGTTTTCTTTGTTGGTTTTAGGGTGTTTTTTTGTTTTTATTTTTTGAGGGGGGTTTCTGTTTTGTTTTTGTTGGTTGAGTTGGAGGGTTTTTTTTGGTTTTGTTTTTCTTTTTTTAAAGGCTGAATACTTGTGTATAGTTTGCCTATAAGGAGAAATCCTTGTTTGGAGAACTGTGGAATTATTCAATACATTAACTGTTATTTTCTCCAGACTTAGGTTTCAGCCCAAGATCACTGAAATCTTTTCATGGGGGATGTATTATAGTGCATGTCTTGCAGCTACAGAGAAGCTTAGGTGCTGTGGTCAACATTTGCAAAAAACCAACTCTGGATCAAATTAATATCTTATTCAACAGATCATGTAGTATGTGTATGTAGTAATATGAGAAAGCTTGAATTAATCTTAGAGGTAAGTCTGGGATGGTACTCTGCTCTGAAAATTAATTTCCATAATCTTGACTAGTCTTGAAGCGGGAAAAAAAACAGAAAAAAAAAAAAGCCAATCACACCCAAAACATCAGTTTTAGGAGATATGTCTCCTTACACAAATACTGTTATGCAGTAATTAATGTTCTCTTAGAAACCACCTGTGAAATGGCTTGTTTTGTAATTAAATACAGATTTGTATGGCAGTAATCAGAAAGGATAGTCACTGAATCTGTATGCTAATACAGAAATTTTCAGTAGTTATTCTATTGAGGTAAATATTCAGTATAACTAATTGCAATAATGTATGGCTAACAGTAAGATATGTCAAAATGCTATTTAAACCTCCACTATCAACTGAAGTCAGACACTTAGATTTGAGGATGTATTTCTTTTTTTGATGAATGAGTGTGCAATGATCTGATGGCTTTTAATGACTACTCAAACCTAACTGTGATGGCCATATAGCAAGTATCCATCCATGTATCTCTTTTCCCTTTCCCTCCTATAAGACATGCTTTTCTTATATGTTCTGATACAGTGTATCAGATACATTCTGTTTTGGTGTAGCTTGGTTTTTATCCTTCTCCGGGGAAAAAAAAAAAGCTTCGATGGGGGGTTTTTGCAGTTCAGTTGACTAATTTGGTTCCAATTATCATTCCTCACCTCATTTTCTCTCTAATTCTGGCTATAGTTCTCCAGTTTTTAGGTGTTTGATTTAAAATGCCTTCAGTTTAAGATATGCAGTCTTGTCACATGCAGTTTCTTTACTTCTGGAGTGATCCTTGATCACTGAAACATCCTGATGGAAAATATTGTATCTGAAATTATATAGGCCCTCATTCAATAAGATGAATGTATTACTTTTTGTAATAATTTCCTTACTTTCAGAGCAGACACAGACTCTGGTGTTAAGAGCAACCAATATTAACAGATTGACACTTTGATCTGCCAGGGTGCTGTGGTATGTACTTCTTTGGATATTACTTGTGCCAAATCCTGCAGCAAATAATTTGGGGTCTGTATTCCCTTGAATGGATAACGCTTAGGTTGATCACTGTTTTCTAGAGAGCCCACAGTATACGAATGTAGCACGAGGAAAATTATCTGTATTGGCAACTTACTTGAAGTACTGCTGTTACCAAGACTATTCAGTATTATTGTTGGTGCAACTTCCTTCCTGTATATTCACTTGTATTTTTAATATAGAATAAGAAAACATTAACAATTCATACTAAACATGAAAAAAATAGGAAGTGTTCATGAAGGTTTAATTCTATCCAACAATGTATATAATTTTTTATTATTCTTCATAGTTCTATGATCATTTGTATAACACTATAACAAAGACTTGCCCATTCAAATCAGTTAATATGTAACTTACTTCTGTTAAAATGCTTCCTGTGGCAAAGGACCATGTCTGGCAGATGTGCGTGTTCTTAACTTGTGTAATATGGCCCCCACCCTGCATGCTGCCCTTCAGGTACGGACACTATGCAGCTAAATCAGCCACATACCTGCAAGACTGTGGTTAAGACTGAGATGTGGTTTGCATTCAAACTGCTTTCTTCTACTTCAGAAAGTTGTAAACTCATTTTTGCCTATTACATGTCACATGCAGAACACATAGCAGTGTGGCAGAAACCATTTTGCTTGAACTCTTTTAGAATGACTTCTGTATTTGCAGCTTCTGTTGTATCAGCAATATGGTCATCTCAAAGACAAACAGGTTAAATCACTGTTTTCCATTCTCTTGTCACCAAATCATTGTAGGTCTTGTTCTGCTCTTTAAATTGCAGGTGATAGCTATTTAAATAGTAGTAGGAAATGAAAGTAAAATAAGCCCAAAAAATAAGGGTTTTTTTAATGTAGAGTTGTTGAACTTTGAACTTAGGAAATGTTCTAATATATAGCTTACATTGTGAAGTTTATATCCATAAATAATTTTATTTTCTTTTCACCATAAGAAGGCATTGAATTAGGAACAAAATAGAAACTAAAATCTCAGGTTTGTTATACCAGTCAAGACATTAGGAAGGGCTGAGGACATTCTTCTACCATTTACAACTTGCTAGCATTTAGTACCATGTCTCTATTGGCATAACTGGACATACCACATCAAACTGAGCGTAGAAAAACCAAAGTGAGCACCACAGTTGACTGTAGACAAAACTGTTGTTATCTTGAGCAGCAGAAAATTTTAAAGCTCATTTTTGGACATGTAGAATTACCACATCAAATTCTACACCTTGGCTCGGTCAATAATGTAACTTCAGTTTATTATTCAGTTTCAGCTTTGATCTGAATTAATGAGTACTTTATTGATTTTAAATTGAGTGGCTATAGTGTTGTCTTCTTTGTTGCTCTCTTAATTAATTAAAAAGTTAAACACTGTCATAAGTCACTCTTCTCCTTTATTTTAAAATGCTATGAGTATTGTAGTAGAGTTGTGTGGATCCTTTTGTGATTTTGACTGTTTTCAGATAGTGTTTATATATGTCTAAACTGAAAAATCTAATGATCATATTTAGAAGCATGCTGTTGTAGTACTTAACGATACTCTGTATAAAATCACTCTTGCAACTTTTCATGGTCTCAGCTAAAATTATGTTTACCAAAATCAGAAATGGCTAAAACATTCACTAGCATTGGATAAATATAAATTTATGTATTTTTTCTCTATATTAATTTTAGAGTACAGGGAAGTAAAACTGGTTTTGGACAATTTTAATCATTGCAATAAGCCTGATTAGCTGATTAAGTGTTTTAGATTTTAACATTAAGCTCTCTAGCCTAGGGAGACCTTTCAGACTAAATGGTCTTGCTTTAGATTTCAGATGGAGAAAAAAAATGTCATTAAATACAAAAAAGCTCTGAAAATCGCATTTTAAAGCTTAACTGCGTAGGATGTTTTTTCTGCCTGTTGAGCTTCCAAAAAAACTCTCTTTTAGAAAAGGAATGAAATTATCCATTTTCTCTTTGCCTCATGGTTCTGTAATGTAAGTTTGTATGTGTGTACTGTTTTTACTTCATTAGAGAATGAGGAAATAAATACAGTTTCCCAACTCCTGTAGTTTTGTTTCTGGATCTCAAGATGGAAGTTACTAAATTAGTTCTTTACTAAAATATCATACAAATCTGGTCTCTCCGACGTGACTACATGCAGGCATGGCCATTACAGCTTTCCAGTCCTTGAATAGGTAGGCAGCTTGGAATGTTTTCACTTCTAGTGAAACAATATAGTGATATTTGTACAGTATACACCCAGTCTTTTGTTCTTACAATTTTTCCTGAACCCTCATGAGTATTTTTCAAAGGAAAAGTCTGCCTTAATTTTCAGTTTCTTAGTATGCATACTGATAATGAGATGTAATCTCTACAATCTAAGTATTAACAAACACAAAAAAATGTTGTGTTTTTTTTTTTTAAATTATGAATCCTCATATCAAAAATCATACTCTTTAAGAAGCTAATACATACTTTGCTGATGCAGTGGTATTAATGGCATTTGTTTACCACAATGCAGCCATTGAAAAAATGTGGTTTATATTTTGTTGTTCAGTGAGTGCCAGACCCCAATACTGAAATAGAGAGTTTGAAACTAATAGGGTTAAAAGGACTTCTACTGTCTGTATTGTGTATATATTATACCTACATTGCTTATACATTGTTTTTTTCCCCCTAGTATTAGCAATCTGCTTTTGTACTTTGACATAGGGATTTCCCTTGTGAATTTTGTCACAGAAAAAAGAGAATCATCAATATCGCAGTTAAACTTGACTTTCAAAGCTAATAGTATCTCATTTGGGGGCTGAAATTTAATAAATTTTCTTTGATTCTGTTTGAGTTTTTAAACATCAAACAATGAATTGGCCAGGGTGCAGTAAAATATTTAGATCTATTGACTACGGTTCAGAAGGGTAGAAGGCAAAACACTGGTGGTTTGATGTTGATAAATTCTTAGTACCTTAATCCACATTAATGTTTTCTTTTATCTGTGTGCATACTGGCAGCAAAGACACTGAAAAGTTGGTGTACATATAAGCTATAAAAATGTAAATCAAGTGTGTGTGCGTGTGTGTGTGCATGCATGTGTGTGTGTGTGTATTTAAAGCAATGTATTTTGTTATATTCAGCAAGGTTAACATCTGACCAGAATTACACATGCTGACAGAACACTCTAGAGAGCATGTTTGTTCCATAGGACTGTATATCCTGAACCTAGTGCACTATGTGTGCAAGAAACGTGTAGAGGACCTTTCCTGTTATAAAAATTGCATCATAGTGCATATGTTTGGCAGCCACAGGTATTGACAGGAATTCTTTAGGTCAACTTGGGAAATGTAGGGCTCCCTATTCTCACAGAACAGAGGAACGAATAAAATCTTTTCTTTGTATCAGTAGATTTGCACATGGTTCTTTCAATCAGAGCAGATTTCAAGGGCTCTGCTATTATTTGAAATATGTTCACTCATAATCAACATTTTACAAGAATCTATTTTTGTAAGTGGTTACAGAAAAGTAATCTGGGATTAAAAATGAATAGGTTTATGCTTTAATTCATGTTCGGTGCATTCTTGTGGGCAAGGCAGCCTCTAACAAAAACTGAAATTTATTAAAATAGTACTTAGTAAACAGTATATCTATTGATTTATATGTATTTAGTATGTATCCAGTATATGTTTTACTATATATTCAGTGTATGTTTTAGTATTAGACTGTGTATTAGGCCATTAAAACAGTAAATTTTTTTGCAGTACTCACTGTTGCTACTCAACAGATGTGGTGTATGCCAAATGAATGGATTTAATCTATTCATTTGTACTAACATATATTTGTATGTGTGTCTATCCATCTGTACTAGAATATAATCTGACTGCTGGGATCTCCTGGAGGCAGACATTGTCATTTTTGTATTAAATAGAATGAAAAATGGGTGTGTGGCATCATATGGTGTGAACACAAGCGGTGTGCCTATGGAAGGTGCGCATTAAATGCGCATAATGGGCCGTCCATGCCGGTAGACTCACGACATGTTGCGATGGGCAGCGCAGAGCCGCGTTTGCAGGAGCGGCCCGGCGTTCCCGCTGTGCCGCGCCGTGCCCGAGGACAAAAGCGCGGGCGGCGCTGCCGCGCGCGGCCGGCAGGTGGCACTGCGACACCAACGGCGCGCGGGTCGCGGGGCGGCTCGGGCTGCGCGCGTCCGGCTGCCCGACACCGCCCGGACATCGCCTGTCTGGGCTTTGTGCAAATCCGGGCCTGCCCGCTCCGAACGGCACCCTTAGAAACTGCACAAAAGTCGATTAATACTACTTGGTGCGTTATGCCTTACTCTGAGTCCGCAAAAAGCGATCTAGTAACATTTCTTTCTTCCTCCCCCTCTCCCCCCCCCTTATTAATTGGAAAGCTACAGGTTAGTTCATTTTGCTTTGTTTGTGGATTATTCGTTTTATTCTTACTTTTAACTGAGTTGTTTCTAAATGAACCTTATTCTGGAGGACTGATACAATAGTAGACAGAACCCACATGCCAGCTTCTCATTGATGTGATCACATGAACTTTTTAATTTCACGGTTTATGTTTGTTTCAGTTAGAAGTACAATTACTGTTTCTTTTCTTGTGAGGTTTTACAGGCGACAGATCTGTGAAATAGGTATGCCAGCTGGGCTACAGAGCCCTTAGTGTCTTTTCTTCTCATTTCAGACCAGGGAAAGATGCTTTTTCTTCTTAACATTCTCTCCCAGCACTCTGAATTAGAGATTTATTTGCAACGAAAAATCAATTAGTCCTAAATTTATTCATGGATTTCAGGTCCAGCGATCAATGCAAGTCCACTCAGTGGGCTCAAGGGGACCCAGTTCATCCCAGTTAATGTGTCTGAAGGGGAATTACCATTGATGCTGTTTTTTTCCCTTTAGGTCAGAGATCAGGCCTTGCTGCCGTGTACTGCAGCAGCCGCGAATGACTTCACCCTGGAGCTACCCAAACTGCACCTGGAGACCTTTTCAGAGGAAAGGCTGAAGGGCAGGCCAGAGGCTGCAGCATTTCAGGTTAGAGTCTAAAATAATCCTGTTTCTTGTTTTCGTTTTTTGCAACTGAGAACAAGAAGCTAGACTGCTCTGAATGTGTGGAGAACAAAATGCTTCAAAACTATTGCAGTCAACAGTTGAAAGAGAAATAATTTTCATATAAACTATTGGATGTGGTATTTCAGAGATGATGTGAACTTTTAATTTTGCGTATAATATTAAATAACTGACAGGGATATGACCATGGAAAAACACAAATTCTGTATTGGAAAATTAATATCACTCTATTCCATTCCCCTTTCCTCTGCTTAATTTAAGCAAGACAAATAGAAATTAAAAATGGGGGGGAAAAAAGATGAGATTTTTATGCTGCTACTTGGTCAGTATCAGATTTTTTCATATTTCAGTTTTAGAATTAACAATGATTTTTAGCACTCACAATTTAAAAGAAACTGCTGTTTGGAATACTTTAGTATAGAAGCTATTTTGTTCATGTAGGTTTAAATACTTACATGTTTCAAAATACTAATTTCATTAGGAGGAAACTGGGGGAAAGAAGAGAAATTACCTGAAAATGTATGTATCTGCAGCTCTGAAAATGCCTCCTTATCGTTTTTAAGTTTGTTATGTCTTCTTCTATACAAACTATGCCTTAGTCTTTATAGCTGTGCAGAATACATTTTTGTTAAAAGTAGAATATTTTGTTTCCCCAATGAGAGAACAAAAGGCAGAGTGAGTACATACTTCTTTCATTGTGCTCTTCTATCTGAATCAGAGAGTAAAGGCAGTCAACTAAAGTGCAAGGATGTTAGACAATGCAAATATTGCATAATGTGTATGCTTTTCTGGAGTAACCTTTTTTAATTTATTGTAGATTTTCTGTTCTAGATGCAGTATATAATTGCAGGAACAGGGTCACAAAACCAAACATTCAAGAAAGGCAGATTCTAAATTGGAAATTTCTCACTGTTGCCCTTTTGCATGCATGTCTTTCAGTATGAAAAAGATTTAAATTATGTGTGTATTATCATGTTTCCATAATAAAGTATTAATATGTAACACCGTGAGATTCTCATGCACCTTAGTAAGCACAGCTGTACATCTCTGGCAGAGGGTAGGTTGCAAATGCTTCCCCATACAGTGCTGATCGCTTTTAAAGCTACGCGAAAAGCTCCACAGGTGCATCTTTTTTCAAAGCTGTCATGGAAATCACTGGCTTTTAAATACTACTTTTCTAATTCAAGAGCCTGTTTGGTGATATCTGCTTCTGGTTTTTTTGTCTCATCCCAACTTTCATTCTTTTTTGACCTTCCAATGATTGCAGAAGCATTTCCAAGACAGCCTATTCCATCTTTATTTCTAGGAAGATTACGAGAAACAGTAGTATAAAAAGTTGCATTTCACATTCGTACAGAGTACTTGCTCATGCTATAGCTAACACATAGTAATGTATGTGCTGCACTGGTAGTGCAGTGATGTAAACCTACTTTTTGTTTACCTGACAGCTTCAGTTACACTTGGTTACTCTGTGCGTACACAAATAGCTCCAAGGGTTCAGTTTGTATCACTGTAAAGTTCCTTTTCTTCTTCCTTTTATCCTTTTTCCTTTCACTTCTTTTCCTTCTCCTTTCTCTCCCTCTTTCTATCTCTAGTTACACAGTGGTTTTTTGATAACTTTCTAAGCACATTGTAAAGATTTTCTTAGAAAATTTTCCTTTTGTATCTGGGAGTCAGCTAATTGGTTTTCATTTCACGCAAAACTACATTAAGAGCAATCTGGTAATCTTGAACAAGGTAAACACTGAGTAATCACTTTATGGACACTTCTCTTTAAAACCAGTGGAATTGTTTGTATGCATGTTCTCTAGAACTTCTATAGTTAGTCTGTGATAAATACAACTCAGTTAAACGCCTTATTATCTGCAAGTGTTAAACATCAGGAGTATTTTCCCAAGTCTAAAGTTATTGGTATTTGATGGTACATTTTTTTAAATTGCGTGAAAAACTAAGATCTTAAATCAGACAGTGTGATAGGGATGAAGCACTGGCTATCAGAACTGTTGAGTACTGAGAGAAGATGACATTGTTCTATTTTTAGTATTCATGCATCCAGTTTGTAGTAGGTGGCTGAAATCAGTAATTAATTATATATTCATTGGTCTGAGTGTGTCACTTCTTCATCATATGGAAGCGGTATGCATCTTTTAAAGAGTTGTATGCTCCAGCTTAGACCTTTAGGTAATGAAATGAAATACTTGGACACACTATTCTGTGTATCTTCTCCACAGCTTGCACTTTATGAAATAGCTGCTAAATTGCAAAGTTATGTAGTAGGTTGAAATGTTAAGTTATTCAACAAGAATATCCTTGTACTGAGCATCTTCTAAAGCCCCATGCAAGTAGTGAAAGTATGACTTAATTTGTAGGCATTTGTTAAATTCTTGAGGACTGCAGCAGAATCACTGTAGTAGTTTGAAAATGTCACTTCAATTGGATAAGTCATGAAAAAAGTGTAATATCTCTAAGATTGAAATATGATTGCTATAGCTTTGAAACAGTCTCACCTGATACTTAATTGCTGTGAAGAATGTTATGTCACAAAGTTGTGCTGTTTGTTACTTAAGTTTGAAAGTGGAAAATTATAGTATTGTTTTCAAGCACCTGAAACACGATGAACACAGGATTTAAGGTGTGCTGTTCTAGCCATGCCCGAATGTTCCTACTGGAGACAAAAAGTGGAACCATATGTGAAGCCTCCTATGAATACAGAATACGGGGTTAAAAAGGCAACTGAAATGACACGGTATTGCCAATCCTAGCAGCCTTGCTTGGCAGATGACTATTTAAATTAACCAGTAAAGGTTATCAGCTCTTTATAAAATACAAAATTCAATTGTGTTGCATATTTAGCACAAGGATAAGGTTACTTAATAATCTTAACACTCTCTTCTGATATAGTTTTTTTGGCTCACAGAAGAAGTGGGCATTCAGGACACTAATTCTCAACTGTCTCAAGTACTTTTACATCAAATATGTAATTGATACTGATTCCAAGCATTTTTACCTAGAGACAATTCATAAAGCCCCCAAATAAATCAGATGAGATTTAAATGTTTATGTATAAATAATTAAGTATCAGTATATTGTAACTGTATGTTTCTTCTGTTTGGAGAGGTAGACACAGAAGGGTAAAAACTGGTATGAAAGAAACTTCTTGAAGCAAATTTAGGTACCTCAGACACATACATTAATGTTATGTTTTAAGGGAATTATTGTTGATTTATGGTAAAATGGCTTCTAAACATTTATTGGCATGATCCAACCTATCTGAAGACATGACTCCAGATACTAGTTGGACACACAAAAGGGACGAGAAAAGAATCTGGGAGTGCTGGTCGACAGCAGCTTAACACGGGCCAGCTGTGCCCAGCTGGCCAGTGGCATCCTGGCCTGGATCAGCAGTAGTGTGGCCAGCAGGACCAGAGCAGTGGTTGTCCCCCTGTATTCAGCGCTGGTGAGGTCACACCTCAAGTCCTGTGTTGAGTTCTGGCCCACTCCCTCACTCACTACAGGACAGACACTGAGGTGCTAGAGTGTGACACTGAGGTGCTAGAGTGTGTCCAGAGAAGGGCAACAGAGCCAGAGAAGGGTCTGGAGTACTAGTCCTGTGAGGAGTGGNAGGTTGTGTTTAACTTGGGGAAAAGCAGGCTCAGGGGATACATGTCCTGGTTTAAAGGACAGG
>VWZW01002028.1:25648-37495 GCA_013397115.1 Edolisoma coerulescens
GCCTAAACCCCAGGCTCCGTTGCAGAGTCGCGGCGCCGGACCATCTACGAGTACCACCGCGTGGAGCTGGACACCAGCAGGATCACCAGCCGGTCAGCCGTGGAGTTCACCCCGCTGCCCAGTGAGTGCCACAGCCCCTTTTCCACCCGGAATTCCACCCAGAAACCACAACAGCCTCCGATTTCCAGCCCCAGGGCAGGTCCAGGGTGTGCTGGGAGGGTGATGCCACCCGTATCCCGGTGTTTGGGATCCGTGGAGCGGTGGAGAGGGGGGTGCTGTCAGCAGGGAGCAGCTCACCCCTGTCCTGGGATCCCCCCGGCTGTCGCTGAACCTCTCCCACATCCAGCCCGGCCTGGAATCAACCTGAGCCAGCAGAAATCCCAAATCCCGCATGTGAGCCAGCCCAGCTCGGGCAGGAGGCCGGGATGCAGCACGGGAAGAGCTGATAAAGGGAGGATCTGCAGGAAATTCCCCCTTCCCTCTGCTCAGAGGTCCCCAGAAAGGGACGAGGACGGTGGTTCCAGCCACGATGGCCTTGGGGGACACGTGCCACTGTCCCTGCCCAGCCAGGGCTCTCCTCGCTCACCCCTCACGCCCTGCACTGACAGCTCTTCCCACCCAAAATCCCGAGGTTTTTTTTATCACTCCACGAGCTGCAGCCAGTTTCGCTGGACACCGCTTCACTCCAGGTCTGCCTCCAAGACATTTCCAACACCTCCACACCCTGAGCTTTCTGGGAGGTGTCTGGAACGGGCCCGTTTTTAGCAGCTGGGTCCAAGGACAGGCGGGCACGAGGCAGAGCCGCCCCTGAGCACAGGGTGAGAGCAAATCTGCCACGGGCACCCCGAGGGGCGGCATCAAACGCTCTCCCCGGGGTGTTTGGTGACAATTTTAGCAGCAGGCAGGTTAGAGCAAGCAGATCATAAATAACCATCCTCCAAGAATTCTGATTTTTTTTTTCTCCTGCTGGAGGTTTGTTTTCTCTCTGTTTTTTCTCAGCGAGCTGCGAGCAGTGTCTGCAGAGCAGCTCCAGAGAGCCAGGCTCTGCTTTTTTCTTCTGTGGGTTCAATTTTTAGCCTTTTTTTTTTTTTTTTTTTTTTTTTTTTTTTTTTTTTTTTTTTTTTTTTTTTGGGTCAGAAGGGATGGATTTTTAGGCTCTGCCTCCTGCTGCAGAGGCCTGGGATTGTTCCCTGCCTTGGGAGAAGCTCAGGATGGGAGAGGAGGTGAGGAGTGGAGGCTGCTGGAGAGCATGGGCAGGTAGCCCAGGTGTGGGGGAGCTCACCCAGGTGCCAGGGGCAGAACGGGGAGCCCAGGGATGGAGTGTCTGGATCCGGGGGAGCTGTCCCAGGTGTCCCAGGCGGGATGGGGGCACAGCTACCCTCGAGCAGGATGTGATCCCATGATTCTGCCTCCATCCCTGGAATGTCACAGCACTGGACCTGCTCTCGGCTCTGCCATTCAGGGCTGGTTAAAACTCCTCTTTTCCTTGAATTTTTTGCATCCAAGCCCTCCCTGGACACCTTTTCCAGACAGAGAGACACCAAATGTTGATGCTGTGCGAGCAGCAGAGTTCCTGCAGGGACACAGCACCGCAGGGCTCAGCTCCTTCCCCCCGAGGAGCACTTCCTGCATGATGGGAAATGGCAAAAATTCCCAGCTGTGCTTTAATTCCCAGCTAAACGGAGTGGGAAGAGCTGCACAGCCGGGCTGGGAGCCCGTCCTGCTGGGATGGAACTGCTTCCTTTGTTTTCCGTGGTGGAGGGCTTGGGTTGGGCACTCAGGGGTCAAGTTGGACACTTGAGGGTCGGGTCGGGCACTCAGGGGTCGGGTCGGGCACTCAGGGGTTGGATTGGGCACTCAGGGCTTGGGCTGGACACTCGGAGGTTGGGTTGGGCACTCAGGGGTCAGGTTGGGCACTCAGGGGTCGAGTTGGGCACTCAGAGGTCGGGTTGGGCACTCAGGGATTGAGTTGGACGCTCAGGGGTTGGACTGGGCACTTGGGTTGGACTGGGCACTCAGGGATCAGTGCTCTGGTGCTGCCCAAGCCCCCAGCTCCCCGCAGCTGCCCCCCTGTGCCCCTGCAGATGTTGGCATCTGGCTGGAGCCTCTCTCCTCTCTCCTTCCCAGCCTGTCTCCAGCACCAGAGCTGCGAAATGTGTGTGACCTCGGAGCTGACCTTCAACTGCAGCTGGTGCCACGTCCTGCAGAGGTACCTGCCAGGAGTTTCCCTCCCTGGCAATGCCTCTGGAGCTGGGGCAGTGCCAGGGCTGCTGTCTCTGTCCGTATTTCTGGGTTTTTTTTATTATTTCCCCATTTTCTGAGGGTCTTTTGGGGTGCTGAGGTGCTGCTCTGGGTCCCACAGTCACAGTCAGGCCGTGAGCAGCTCTCCGGTTTCACGCCACTCCAAGGATGCATTTCCTGGGGGAATTTGGTCCCGGGACAAGCTGGGACCTGAGGCAGGACTCACATTTTTGTCAGCGAGCTCAAAAATGGGGGAAACATGTCCTGACTGGGGCTGGGATGAGCTGAGAGTGCAGGCACCCCTGGAAGGGCTCCAGCAGGGAGGTGACAGAGTTGGGGATGCTCCTTGGTGTGGGATGCGCCCTTCCTGTCAGGGATGGGACCCAGCAGAGGTGTTGGGGGCATCTGCTGATTTTTTGGGGTTGAATTGAGGATGTGGCCCTACCCCTGCTCTCCCTCAGCTCGGGGAGGGTTTTACGGAGCAGATTTTAATGAGATTGAGCTGAAGGATTTATCGAGAGCTGGCAGCAGGGGAGGGGACCCAGTAACACAGATCCTGTGCCGTGGAAACCCCGCTGTCCTGGGGACACCTCAGCCTCCTCCTCGTCCCCTGAGCCACCCTGAGGCAGCACCGAGTCCCTGTGGCACCCCCGAGCCAGGGCGGTGGCTTTGGCAGTGACAGCAGCTCGGTGGTGGCTCCGGAGCAGGGGAGGGGACGTTCTCATTCTGCTGAGCCCGGGTGTGGTTCTGGTGGCAAAACTCGAGCCTGGAGTGCCGCGGATTCCTCTGGGGCTGGTTTGGGCAGAGCCCCGGGGTTCAAACCTTTCATTTTTCCCAATTCAGGGCCCGGGCAAATGGGATTTTATCAGATTGTGGAATCCTGGAATGGGTTGGGTGGGTAGGGGCCTCAAAGCCCATCCAGGCTCACCCCACACCTTCCACTGTCCCAGGGTGCTCCAAGCCCTGTCCAGCCTGGCCTTGGACACTTCCAGGGATCCAGGGGCAGCCACAGCTACTCTGGGAAAGCTGTGCCAGGGCCTCCCCACTCTTACAGGGAGGAGTTTTCCCAGTATCCCATCTATCTCAGCCCTCTGGCAGTTTAACCCTTTCCACCCCCAAAGCCCCAGTTGCCATTGCTGGTGTTTGCTCCTGTCACTGGTGGCACCTTGGCCACCAGCCCCGCGTCCCCAGGGACAGTTCAGGTTCCATATGGGAATTCCAGATGGCAGGAACGTGCTGGGAATGCTGAGCTGGAGTGGGACAACCGCTGCCATCGTTGGCTTCCAGCCAGGCTGGTCCTGCAAAGCCAACCTGATCCTTCCCAAAGAACTTCCAGGCCTGGAGCTGAGATCCCAACCCCGCGATCCCAACCCGGAGTCCTCTCGGCTCTCTCCCAAGAAGTGGAATCCATATTTTTGCCTCTCCTGAGCCCACAGCTGTGACAGGAACGGGACTTTAGGCAAAGATCTCAGCAGGAGCTGAAGTTCCTTTGTGGTTTCTCCTTTTCCTGGTTGGATAAATTGGTGTTTGCCTGAACCAGTTGGGGTTTTAATCCACCCCAAGCCTTTCCAAAGGTCAGAGCGCTGCTCCGCTCCCTGCTCCTGCAGGGAATTCTCGGGCTGGCGTTTGCCTGATGTCATCTGGAGCTCCTGCAGTGTTTTTCCTGCGCAGATGTTGCTGGAAGGAGCCCAGCGGAGCTCGTGGCCTTGCCCTGGCACCGAGTCCGGGGAGTGGAAACTCAAACTCAGCCCGAATATTTCTCCTTATTTCCCCTCTCCTTTTCTGTCGGAGAAGCGCTCTTGACCCTCCTCCTCCTCCGGGAAGGGGAATATTTGGGCTCTTCCAGCACAGCTGTTTGGAAACGCCACATTTCTGGATAAAATCTTGGCTATCCCCTTTCCAGGCTCTGTTATTCCAAGTGTCCACACCCAGCACCCAGCAGGGCAGGATTTGGGACTTTTGGGAGCTGAGGAGTCACTGGCATGGCCGCCCTCATTACGTGACTTGGGATAATCCCTCTTTTCCCCACAGGTGCTCCAGCGGCTTCGACCGCTACCGGGAGGAGTGGTTGTCCTACGGCTGCGGCCAGGTGAGCCCGGAGAATCCCAGTCCCTCCTTGTGGGGCGGGAATGGTGCTGAGCTGCCGGAAAATCCATGGCCCAGCTCAAAAAATGGGTGTTCATCTCTGCGTGACCCGCGGTGTTCTGGATCAGACTGAGCATCCCTTGGGATATCCCTTTGTTGCCCTTAGATATCCCTTGGGATGTTCCTTTGTTCCCTTTAGATATCCCTTGGGATATTCCTTTGTTCCCTTTAGATATCCCCTGGGATATCCCTTTATTCCCTTTGGATTTGCCTTCATTCCTTTTAGAGATCCCTTGGGATATCCCTTTATTTCCTTTAGATGTCCCTTTATTCCCTTGGGATATCCCTTTAGACATCCCTTTATTCCCTTCAGATAACCCTTGGGATATCCCTTTATTCCCTCTGGATACCCCTTTATTCCCTTAAGTATCTCTTTATATCCCTTTATTCCCTTTAGGTAACCCTTGGGATATCCCTTTATTCCCTTGGGATATCCCTTTATTCCTCTTCCATATCCCTTTATTCCCTATGCATACACCTGTAAATAGTTGTTTATTCCTCTTAAACATCCCTTTATTCCCTTTACATCCCTCAATTCCCTACAGATATCCCTTTATTCCCTTTGGATACCCCTTCACCTCTCCCTTTATTCCCTTTTTTCCCCTTTATTCCCTTTATTCCCTTTATTCCCGTTATTCCTCCTCCTCCCGGAGCGTGACTCTTACTCACTCCAGGCAGGAAGGAACGAGCCCAGTTTGTGTCCTTGGGAGCAAAATTATCCCACAGCTCCTTCCTTTGTCTCACGAGGATAGGCCCCGACCAAACATCTGCTTCTGCTTTGGCCTTTCCTCTTTTCTTTATTTCTTCTTTTTCCTTTTTTTTTCCTTTTTTTGTTTGGTTGGTTCTTTGTTTGGTTGTGGTTTTTTTGTTTGCTTTGATTTTTATGGGGTTTTTTGCTTGTTTGGGATTTTTTTGTTTGTTTGGGGTTTTTTGTTTGTTTGGGGCTTTTTGTTTGTTTATGTTTTTTTGTTTGCTTTGATTTTTATGGGGTTTTTTGTTTGTTTGAGTTTTTTTGTTTGTTTGGGTTTTTTGTTTGGGTTTTTTGTTTGCTTCAGTTTTGAAGGAGTTCTTTGGTTTGGGGGTTTTTGTTTGTTTGGGGTTTTTTGTTCATTTGGGGTTTTTTTTGGTTTTTGGGGGGGGTTGGGCTTGATTTGGGGGTTTTGTGGTTTTTTGTGGGGTTTTTTTGTGGGTTTTTTGTGGGGATTTTTTTAGTGGGTTTATTCTTTTTCCCTACTGAAAACTCAGATTATTCCCTGTTAACCAGAGGGTTGAGTGAGGGAAACGGAGCTCACTGGACCCATGTGAGGTCCCCAGACCCTTGTGGGGTCACCAGACCCACATGAGATCACCCAGATGTGCATGGAGCTCAGGCTGTGGGACTTGTCCCTCGTCCTGCTGAAGTCCTTCCCAAATTTTCCTCCTCTTCCCCAGCCTCTGGGTCACCCCTGGACCTCGTCTCCCGCTTCCCCTCCAGGGTTGTCACCCCTGTGTGGGAAGCACAGTCCTGCTGACATTCCTGCCGGAAGGAAACTGGGAAAACCAGCTCCATATTCCCTCTTTTCTCTCATCAGTTGGATGAAAAGACCTGCGAGGATTTAGCGGAGGGCGGCCACTACTCGGCACCCCTGGACAGCTCCGTGTCCCCGCAGGCCAACGATGTCACCTCCCCGACGGCCTTGCTCTTCCTCGACAGCCTCACCACCGAGGGTGGGTGCCCGGCAGGTGACCCTTGTCCCTGGGGATTGTCCCTGGGCTGGTGACCCCAAATCCCTGATCCCGATCCCTGGGAAGGTCACTCCACACCCCTGATCCTATTCCCTGGACAGGTGACCCCAAATCCCTGATCCCTGGACAGGTGATCCCCCATCCCTGATCCCTGGACAGATGACCCCACACCCCTGATCCTGATCCCTGGACAGGTGACCCAGCACTCCTGATCCTGGTCCCTCGGATAGGTGACCCCCCCCATCCCTGATCCTAATCCCTGGGAAGGTGACCCCACATCCCTGATCCCAATCCCTGGACAGGTCTTTCACTGCCTCAAAAAGCAAATCCAAATCCGAGTAAATACAAGGAGCAGATGGGTTTGGAGCAGAATCATGGAATGGTTTGGGGTGGAAGGACCTCAAATCCCATCCAGCCCCATGGGCAGGGACACCTCCCACTATCCCAGGCTGCTCCAAGCCCTGTCCTACCTGGCCTTGGACACTTCCAGGCATCCAGGGGCAGCCACAGCTGCTCTGAGCACCCTGTGCCAGGGCCTCCCCACCCTCACAGGGAGGAATTTCTTCCCAAAATCCCCTCCTGAGTCCATTTCTCCATCTGTAAAAGAGCAGCAGTGATGCCTGAATCTGTAAAATTCTGGAATTCCAGAAGGATTTGGGTTGGAAGGGACCTCAAAGCTCATCCTATTCCAAGCCATGGGCAGGGACACCTCCCACTATCTCGGGTCCCTCCAAACCCCGTCCTTGGAGAGGGACGAGGACAGGAGATGGTGGAAAAGGGAAGGAAGGGCAGCCAAGAGGTGCCACCTGAGGGAAAGTGGCACGGTGGGAAGAGTTTGAGCGTTTTTCCAGCTTTTTTATCCATTCGTGAAGGTCAGCAAAGCAACCAAGCCACGGTGGGTGGAATCCATGGATCCTAGAGGGGTTAATCCCAGAGAGGGGGGCTCGGGATTCCAACGGGCTGCCGGGAACTCATCCTGGAATTACCGCGGAGATCTCCCTCTCCTTGGGAATGCTGCTCCTTCCAGCTCCACAAAAAGCCCCGGAGCTTCCCTGGAGACCCCTAAAGCTCCATAATCCCATTAACACGGGGCCGGCTCCGCCGATCCTGGCACAGGTAGCGCCGCAATTTGGCTGCTTAATTGTCCCTAACGCAAAGTGCTAATTAGGATAAATAGAAAGGTTGCTAATTGTCCTTCAGCGCCCGGGGAAACGGATCTGGGTGGGGGAACGGAGCTCCTGCCTGCCAGGGCTGACTTTGAAAGGAGCAATTAAAGGGAAGGGTTCGGGGCGGGGAATTGGAGCAGCAGCAGGGATGGAGCAGCAGCAGGGATGGAGCAGCAGCGGGGATGGAACATCAGCACTGAGGTTGTTTTCCAGCCCTTCACCCGGTTCTTGGGAAAAAAGAGAACGAGAGGTTTTGTGTGACAGAGTCAGGCACGGAGTTAATTTGTGATCTTGGAAGGGAAGGAATGGCAGCTGTACCCGGAGGAGGAGTTTGGGAGAGCAGCAGAGGAGCTACACGAGGGAGGGGACCTGGCTCGTGATGCTCTCTCCAACCAGCCCAGATCCCTGGATCCACATCATTCCCACCAGCACAGATCTCTGGATTTGTGTCCTCTTCAACCAGACCATATCCTCGGATCTGTGTCCTTCCCAGCCACTCCAGTTCTGTGGATCCACATCCTTCCCACCAGACCAGATCCCTGGATCTGCATCCTTCTCAGACAGCCCAGGTTTTTGGATCCACATTATTCCCACCAGCACAGATCCTTGGATTTGTGTCCTCTTCAACCAGATCAATTCCCTGGATCCGTGTCCTTCCCAGTCAGCCCAGACTGGTGGCTCTGCATCCTCCTCCCCATCCCAGCTCCCTCGATCCTCATCCTCCCCATCATCCCACTTTCCTGGATCTGTGTCCTCCCCAACCAGCCCAGATCTCTGGATCTGTGTCTTCTCCAGCCATCCCAGATCCCTGGATTCATGTCCTTCCCAGATAGCCCTGGTTTTTGGATCCACATCCTTCCCAGCCATCCCAGCTCCCTGGATCTGCTCCTGGAGCAGCTGGTGCACAGCCTGACTCACCGGCCGCGTGCCGCCGCCGCAGCCAGCGCACCGGGGAGCCCAGCCAAGTCCTGGGAATTCTGGATCGGGATTTGGGAGCTGAGCCAAGCCCCGGGAATTCTGGATCGGGATTTGGGAGCTGAGCCAAGCCCCAGGAGCTCTGGATCGGGATTTGGAAGCCCCAGAAATTCTGGATTAGGATTTGGGAGCTGAACCAAGCCCTGGGAGTTCTGGATCAGGATTTGGGAGCCCAGCCAAGCCCTGGGAATTCTGGATCGGGATTTGGGAGCCCAGCCAAGCCCTGGGAATTCTGGATTGGGATTTGGAAGCCCTGGGAATTCTGGATCAGGATTTGGGAGTCCAGCCAAGCCCCAGGAATTCTGGATCAGGATTTGGGAGCCCAGCCAAGCCCTGAGAATTCTGGATCGGGATTTGGAAGCCCCGGGAATTCTGGATCAGGATTTGGGAGTCCAGCCAAGCCCTGGGAATTCTGGATCAGGATTTCACCCTCGTGAGGGCGGTGATGTGGAGCCTGCTCAGAGACAAAGCCTTGCCCGACAGATCCTGGCTCTTCCAGAGCGAGGCAGGGAACAGAAGCGGATTTTGAGCATCCCGTGGATTTATTTGGGATGTGTTGGCTGCAAATTCCATAGGCTGGGCAAGGACACCCAGTTATGGATCCAGCCTCTCACCGGGAGCAGGGAATGACCCATTCCCTCGGGTATTTGTGCTCCAGGCACCACCTCAGTGAGGGAAAACCCCAACCCACACCCCTCTCACTGTCACCGCAGTTTTCCAGGTGCCTCCCTCTTCCACAGGGATTTCAAACTGTCCGGAGACCCCATCCCAGAGGGATGATCCTGATCCCAGAGGGATGGGAGTGGGTAGGAAACACAAGGACATCACAGAAAGCTCCTGACTTCATTTTTTCTCCTTTCAGACGACACGAAGCTCAACCAGTTTGCGGCAGGAGAGGGTAAGGCCTTCATCCCCTCCCTCTACTCCAAGATTTCCCTGGATTCTGGTGCAGGGGAGCTGTGCTTGGGCAGTGGGGTGAACCCCGGAGGGATCAGGATGCAATTCCCGTTGTCCTCACCCCGATTTGTGCCATTCCAGGCAGTGGAAAGAGAGCTGGGAATGAGCTGTTTTATCCCGATGCCATTTGTCCACTTTTCCTGCTCACTCCCTCTGTGCCAGCTCCAGGAGTTTTCTCCTTCCACATAATTCCCAGAATTTGCAATATTTTCATAGACACAAAGTCTCTTTTCCCTTTCAATTTCTCTGGCTGGGACATGAAAATCTGCATAAAATCCACCTCGGAAGTGTCCTTTGCCCAGCTCTGCCTTTTCCCTCCCTTTTCCCGGGAATCCTGGCTCAGTCCCAGTCCTTCCATCCGCTGCCATAACAGTCTTCCCAAACTGCCACAGTCTTCCCAAACTGCTGCCGTAATTCCAGAGCTTCTGGAAGGATCCAACCTCTCTTCCCCAGGTGTCAGATCCCTTGCAAAGCACGAGCGGATCCCTGTTCCCTGAGGGCAGCTCCAGGAAGTTCAGCTGGCAAAGGGGAGCCACGGAGCCTTCGAAATCCCATTTATTCCCAATTTCCGCCAAATTTTTTCCCCCAAACGGGCTCCATTTCAGAATAGCCGGCTCCACCCTCTGTATCCCGAGGTCTCAGCGCTGCTCCAGGCTCAGCTGGATCCTGTTTTCCAGGCGTGGGGAGCAGCAGCCTCCCTTCCCGGAGCGCCGGCGCCCCGATCCCCACGGGCACCATAGCGGGCATCGTTGTGGCCGTGCTGCTCCTGGCCGGGCTCATCCTGGCCGGAATCTACATCAGTGGCCACCCCACGTCCACCACCGCCCTCTTCTTCATCGAGGTGAGCGAGAACCCCATCCCTGCTGGGTTTTGCCTTCCCACAACCATCCCAACCTTCCAGACGAGAGCAGGGAGCAGCAGGAATTTTGGGAAGTTGGTATCCAAGTCCTTTCCCATGCTCCTGCTGCTCTCCCCGACCTCCAGGTGATGATTTAAACTCGGCCTCTCTCCTTCCGTCATGGTTTTATTTTGCTGCCTTTCACACTTTGCCTTTTTTTCCCCTCTCATGGGGGAAAATCCGAGCTGGTTCTGGGGAATTTTGGATCCGTGACGAGCGCCTGGATACTGCAGGAGACCTGAAAATCCCATTAACATTGGTTTTAGTGGAGAGTATTTTTATTTTTTCTAATTATGGTTTTATTTTCACTAATTTTGATTTTATTTTATTTAATTTAGTATTTTTATTCTTTGTCATTTTGGTTTTATTTTATTTAACTTAGTATTTTTAGTTTTTCTAGTTTTGGTTTTATTTTTTTCTAATTTTGGTTTTATTTTTTCTCATTCAGTATTTTTATTTTCCCTAATTTTGGTTTCATTTCCCCATGCCTGTGATGAGCCCCTGGAGTGGCTTTGGATGGATATTGGGATCCCACATCCCGATCCCAAGGAAGGGCTTTGATTCAGGGTTTCCTACTCCTTCTGTGCCACCAGAATTTGGGATTCATCTGCGAAATAATCCCACAGATCAGGCCCTAAACCCTCTCCCCCTGCTCCATGGGGCTGGAGGGCTCTGCTGAGCAGCCCAGCTGGGTTTTATGGATTGAAATTTCCAGAGTTTTTTGTTTGTTTGGGGTTTGGGTTTTTTTTTTTTTTTTTCAGTTTGGTTTGTGGTTTTTTGTAGGGTTTTTTGTAGGATTTGTAGGATTTTTGTAGGATTTTGTGGGGTTCTTTTGGTTGGTTTTGTTTGTTTGTTTGGGGTTTGGTTTTTTTTTTTCAGTTTGGTTTGGGGGTTTTGTGTTTTTTGTAGGGTTTTTTGTAGGGTTTTTTGTAGGGTTTTTTGTAGGGTTTTTTGTAGGGTTTTTTGTAGGGTTTTTTGTAGGGTTTTTTGTAGGGTTTTTTTGTGGGGCTTTTTTATTGGTTTTATTTTATTCTTCTTATTTTTCCTGAGAGATGCCAGCAGCTGCTGTGCCAGGGGTGTGGGAATGCTCCGAACAGAGGAGTTTATTTCCCGGGATGACGGGGAGGGTCCGACGATCTCCATCTGGAGCCGGAGCGGGGAGAGGTGTGGGATCCCGAGGCAGGAGGAGTGGGATGAATCCTGGCACGGGAGCTGCTGCAGGGATGAGCCACACTCAGCCCTTGGCCTCTCCTGATCCATCCCTGGATTTTCCCTGGAGCCCTTTCCCTCCATCCCTGTGCAGAGGGAAGCTGCAGGGAATGGTCTCCGAGCCTCTCCCAGTCCAGATCCCGAAATTTTTGTGGGATTTATCCACCCCCAAGGAGAAGGGGCAGTGCTTGTCTTTGCTTTGAGACACAGAGCTGCCTCTTCCAGGGAATGCTCCTGGTCCTCCTTGGCTGCTCCAGGCACAGATTATCCCTGTTTTTCCAGGCGGATTTCACTGGAAGCTCCATCCCCTCCCTGCGCCCCATCAGCCCAGTGGGATCGAAGCATTCAAAAAAACCCTTTAGAAGGATTTAATAACCTCTAAAATTTCCCTTTTATCGCTCCAACTTTCCCACTTGACAACCTCGTTTGTGCCTCGGCACCTATTTTTCCCGTTTTTCCCTTTTTTCTCTTTATTCCCATTTTCCCCATTTTTCCTATTTCCTCCCGTTTTCCCCCGTTTTCCCCCATTTT
>VWZW01002029.1:0-43110 GCA_013397115.1 Edolisoma coerulescens
TGAAATACCTGTAACAGGAGAGAATGTGAATCAAGCAATAGTTGAATTTAGCACTGGAGAAATAGAAACTTGAAACTATTGAGACAGAAATAAAATCAGTTTTACAAATATTTAAAGTAGTAATTTTTTTCCACTTATGTCTAATGAATGCTGTGATATTTGATTTATATTTCAAGAATGAGTTCAAAGTGAAAAATCAATGAGAAAAGAAAGCAAGAACAGATATTCCTAGGAGACAGTAGAATAGCCTGTGAGTTCTGTTTGCTGTTTGAGGGTAATGCAACTTTTGTTCATTTACTTGTAGCTGTCTTTCACAATGTTTTTGTTTGGCCAGATTTACTGTAGACTTTACGCTATGTGTATAGTCCTGCTGATTTTAATGAAATTGCCAACGGGCATAAAATTGAAAATATATATTAGAGAGCCAGGATTTACAGCACTCTATCAATTTCATCTGTGGAAAATTTTTTAAAACTTGTATATGTAAATTTTCTGTATTCTGGTGCTGGATATAAGCTCCTCATGCACTGTATAAGCATACGAAGTATGAGGACACCACTGCTCAGATGCACAGCTCTGCAGCATCCCAGCTGGACCTGGCTGTCATCCAGTCAGCTGCTGGTACACACAGACGAAGTGGTCTGCCCATGCTGCCATACTTCTACCTGTCTGAAGTCAAGTGCACGGCCCACAAGATTAATCATTAACCAAGAAACATGGCCAACCACACCATGGAATGTTTTACAGCATTTTCGAAAGCAATATTGAGAATTTAGGTAGCTTTGATGGCAACCTAACACGAATAGGTGACTGAACATGATGTGAAGGAAGCAGGGACAACTTTAACTATCACTTTACTTAGTGTATGTTTCCCTACATCACTTCAAAAACCTCAATATTTGAAGTTAAATTGTTTCTTAAAATATACTTAAATGAGATGACTTGCAGAATATATTTTGATGCTGGAATCTCATAGTAAGACTCTTCTAATTCCAGTTAAAGATTTTTAAAGAGAGAAAGAAAAAATCTAAAGACTTTCTTGCATTAGAAGTTAGGATATTAACACAAAAAGGGAAATAAGTTTTAGAAAGTTAGGGTAGTGATGTAGTGAATGCAATTTAAAAGTGTATTATCATCCAGAAGTTAGTGTTTTTAGGAGGAATGTGTGTGTATAGCAATTTGGAAGTGATTTCCTCGCTGAATAATATAGTATGCATTGGGAAGGAGAGAGAGGCGCTTAGGACAAACATGTTTCTTCTGTTGCTGGAAAAAGATTAACAGTTTAATTTAGTCTGATAACCTGCAAATATGTGCAATAGGTTCTTCAATAAATAAAAATAAGACATCAAATAAACAAACCCCAAAGAAATACTTTTGAATTAATTTGGTTTCCTTTTGTCAGTTGGAAAATTTTTGCCTGCAAATCTCCTTCACTCTGACTGCACACGGGTTTAATCTTGATTTCAAAATTGTGAGAATGGTGTGACAGTGTCTACCTATTTATCACTGTGGAAAAGAAACCTGATTTGTGGTTCAGCTTGCTGTTTGTCTGTATTGAATAAAATCTTTCAACTTTGTTTTGTAAAAAAATCAAGCAAGAATTTGTGTTGCAGTATCAAACTACCAGTAGGAGGTAAGAAAAAATCTGAACCAAAAGCTGGGTTGTCAATGATTTGGCCTTTATTTAGGGATATGACTCCCAAAGTTTTGCCACAGGTTGTCCCTCCTTACTGGAAAAGGGCATGTTACTGTGTACACTAATTACTATGAATGATAGTATANATTTGCTCTTCTTACTCTCCACTAATAGGTAGCATAGATCAGTCAGTGTTAAAGGAGTTGCCTCCTGAGCTCCTGGCAGAAATTGAATCCACCATGCCACTTTGTGAACGCGTGAAAATGAACAAGCGCAAACGTAGCACAGTTAATGAGAAACCAAAATATGCTGAAATCAGTTCTGACGAAGACAATGACAGTGAAGAAGCTTTTGAATGTAAGTAGTACATAATTCTGTTTCTTAAGGTAAAAAAAGCTCTTATTTTGCTTTTACAAAAAGATACACATTTTTTTTAAGTTGACTACTCCAAAACATAAGAGCCCCAAATTTGCTATCCTGACAACTACCTGTCCAAGAACCCTTGTATTTCCTTTAAAAGAAAAATTACTTGATTACAATTTGTCACTCAAGATGAAAAGCAGTGAGTTGTTTAATTTATTTTCCTGATTACTTTACTGGAAACTGCTGCCTAGTTGGTTTTTTTTTTTTTGCTTTCAGTTGTACCATGAAACATTCCTAATCAATCAGGTTAAGGAAAATATCCTCTAAAGAAGCACAGAACTTATGTACAATTGTATGCTAAGAAAAATTTCCTTAAATAAATTCTTGAATTATTCTTAGTTTTATTGATAAGAAAAGTGAAAGATACCCTCCTGATTTTTCTGACACAATAAATTGCAAGTCTTACTGCACAGAAGTTTCTTAAAATATTTCTTCTACTATTTCTCTTGTCATATTGCTTGAAAAACTGGAGTTGTTTGTGATGGATTCTCAGAATACCATTTGCTGCTGATACTATTCTTGAATTAACTATTTTCAAGGGAAGTGAGGAAGCTTCTAGTTAGAATTTTGCTGTGCAATTGAATAAAGTTCCTAAGTCAAAAAAAATTGTTATTTGCCTCTAAGTTAGGAAGGCATTTCCTACTTGTTGATAAAAGGATGGTTGGCTTGTCTTTATGGTTGTAAGTTAACCAGCAGTGGAAATAAACTGTTAGAACAAAGTGAATGAGTTCCATTTGAGCTGTGTAGCCATGCAGGGCTACAGGAGAAGCCTGTTAGCCTGAGAAGAATAATGACTTTTTTCCCCAAGTTTTGCATCTTTGTTTATAGAAACATCTTAATGAACTTCCATAAAATATAATGTTTTGGGGTTTAGTATTTCTTAAGGTCCAAAAGAGAAAGATTTGTTTGTTCTTCTTCTTAGTATGTTTCAAATTCTCATCCAACATGCACACTATGTTTTTGCACATGAAAATTATAACACTGATACCTTTGATTTTTATCAAAGAATCTGAAAAGAATGTCCTTCTGTTTGTTTGTTTTCCCTTTTAATTATAACTGAATAATGCTTCTCTGTGCATGGATGTGATGTCTTGAGGTAAATTGTAGTCAGTCTAAATTATGGCAAAGGATTAATGATGACTTGCTTCATTCAGGAATTCTATATTCTCTGTTTACAATATCATATTACATCACCTGTTTATGATGTTAATAATTTGGAACAGTGAATTTAAAAAAAACATTAAGCAAAGTTATTTAAGTTGGTTGGGAATGGAGAGAATTGTCAAGAACTTCAAATACTATAATCTATATATTAGCCATAGTGGCTGTTGAAATTCTTAAGTACAAAGTGGAACAAGTTAAGGGAAACTTTCACAATAATTATATGCCTTGAGGAATCCTAGTTTCATTACATCCACTCAGGAGATCTGGCCATCATTCTAATCAATTCAGTAAGTACATCTGGTTTAGAAATAAATTATAGTATTTCTTAAAGAATATTGTAGAACTGAATTAAATTTAAAACAAGACAGAACTATCAAAAGTGTAGGATTTGTGGCAAGTGCACTGAATAGATTTGTGTTGTTACAAATATATGTTTTTTAATTATTATGTTTGCCTAAAAATGAACTCAAAAAAATATGAAATATTGACTAGTATAGAAAAAGAGAAGTTTCTTTGAATATTTCATTAAGAAGGGACATGCCATTAAACTGAATAATGAGAAATTAAAGATTGATGAAGTCATTCTCTTACAGTAATTGCTAAATGTGATATTGCATAAATGTTTGGCAGGATTCAGAAGGAAATGGGGTGTTTATATTCTAAACAGTATTTATATATAAAATCAATCATAACTTTTGAAATGTTATTAATATTTAAATTTTTAGTCAATTTTATTGATTTCAAAATAAATATTGTAGAACAGTGATTGTGAATAGCTGTTCCAATGTTCACATTATTTGTCTTGTAGAGCTAGCAGACGTGTAACACATTCTGTTCTGTCATGCAGCATTGAAAATTCTCCCAGAACACAATATTGGAAGTTAATTTTCTTTTGGAGATGTAACTGGGGTCAGAATTCATCCTACAGAGCTTAGTGTTACAGATGATTTGTAAACTGTGGAGAAAGATCCATCTGCCTTCACAAAACACTGTCTCATGGGATAAAGGAATCAGTTAAGATGTGTAAAGCCTTTTCCCATAAAACTCTTACTTCTCCAGTACATTTACTCCAGGTATCATAGAATGGTTTGGGTTGGAAGCGACCTTAAAGGTCTTCTAGTCCCTGCCATGGTCAGGAATTCCCCATCAGACCAGGTTGCTCAGGGCCCTGTCCAGCCTGGCCTTGAACATTTCCAGGGATGTCTCATCCATGGCTTTGCTGGGCAACCTGTTCACTGCCTCACCACCCTCACATAAAGAATTTCTTTCTGATCTCTAATCTAAACCTACTCTCTTGCAGTTTCAACTCATTTCTGCTTGTCCTATGATTCCATGTCCTTGTGAAAGAGTACACAGAGGCTAACCTCTAGAGCCTGTCACAGTCCCTCTGGATGGCATCCTTTCCCTCCAGTGCACCACACAGCCCTGTGTCATCTGCAGCTTGCTGAGGGTGCTCTCAATCCCACTGTCGGTATCACCAAGATGTTACAATGCTGGCCCCAATACCACCCCCTGAGGAACACCACTTGTCATTGGTCTCCATTTGACCATCAAGCCATTGACCACAACTCTTTGAGTGTGACTATCTAGCCAATTTCCTACCCATTGAGTGGTCCCAGATGGCCCACCATTTTTTCAGTCACAGTTAACTCTCTCAACCATTTTAGACAGTGCTAGTACCTCTGCCATCCTGAACATGACTGTACTTTTCCACAAGCAAGTCTGATCCAGATGCAGTACAGCTTGAAGCCTGAACTGAGTTATTACGTTAAAGACTTGGACCACCTCTGTGCAAGAGTTTCATATTACATTTTTGGAGTTTGAAACCTCTGGGGTTCATTGCAATACAGAAGTATTCCCTCGGGGTTTTTTTTATTAATTCTGATCGTGGGCTGACTATTGACTATAACCTGGTATGTTTCTTATGTTTCTTAATAAATAGGTTGTGGTAAGAACTTCTCAGTTCAGTTCCAGTTCTGTATAAATGCTTTGAGCCATTCTGCTTAGAAACAACCTTATATACAGTCATGCCAAGGAGACTTTGGTGGAAACACACAATGTCAGGACTGTTATATGCAGGTCCACAAGCAGTAAACTGGCAATAAACACTGCCAGTGTATAATGTGATGTTTTGGAAGTGATTTGATCTTTGCAGTACAGTCTGTGTTAGACATCTCTTTGGTAGCTCAGTTAGCTGATTATGTTAAAAAATGGAAAGTTGGCTGATTTAATGGAGGAAGCTACCTTCTCATCCATTTCCTTTTCTGTTACAACTGAGCACTCTGTCACCTTCAAAACGTACAATACTTTCTTTTAAAGTAGCAGAGAACTGTCATTCTGCTCACCTATTTTATATCCACCAAATCTCTGTATGCAATATTTACTCCAGCTTCTCAACATTCGCTTTTGCTGGGCTTTTTGGTCCTGCATGAAAATGAATTACAATAATCATCTGTGGTAGAGGCTTGCTGTTTGGCCCAGAATTGTGACTCCAGCTTTCTCCTTTACACAAATTTCCTGCAATATATACCAAGGCAAAAATTTAGTTGTCTTGGCAAAACAGAATATCTTTTAGAAAATAGATTACCAGGTCTCATTGGAACTTGGTGTGTTGGATGGGCAAGGCAATCACTGAATTGGAAGATGGACACCCAGTAACAGTCGCAATTTACATAAATGAGGAAATTATCTCAGTGTTCTCTTACAAAAGGATGAAACTTATTTTGATTTGTTCCACTTTCCTTACTTTGCTTTTAAAAGGACAAATGCCCTGTAAATTCGTAATTTTAAATGTTTTCTGGTATCTCTGCCAGTTTCAAGTGCAGTCTTTGTGTAATTCCAAAGAAAACATTAGAATAAATAATCGTAGCAGAATTGTATCTGATAACTTCAGTGTCCATTTGATTTACAGAACAGCTATGTAAGAGTGTTTGACTTGAAAATCATAGAATTGTTTAGGACCTTTATGACCATCAAGTCCAATCATACAACTAATGCTGCACAGTCCAACATTAGACCACGTCCCTCAGCACTACATCTGCACATCTTTTAAATGTTTAAAAATGTTCCATTTTGAACTGTTAAAAGTGTAAGTTTTGTATTTTAAATGAAAATGCATTCATTTCTAGCTTCTCGTAAGAGACACAAAAAGGATAGAGATGAAGCCTGGGAGTATGAAGAACATGACAGAAGAAGTTCTGGTGACCATAGGAGAAGTGGTCACTATCATGAAGGAAGGAGGATTTCTGGTAGTGGCCGTTACCGTAATCGCAGTCCCGATGACTCTGATATGGATGATTATTCTTCTCCTCCTAGCCTCAGTGAGGGTAACTGATCATTATAAAGATATAATTTTATTCCATAATACTAGTGCTTTTTTAATGGATATGTTAAACATTTTAAAATTGACATCATTACATACAATATTGAGTACAAGTATAAGAAATGTAAATAATCCTTTCTTTCAGTTTTGAGAAAGCATTTGTTTTACTCCTTATTCTCTCAATTAGTGGCTAGAAAAATGAAGAAAAAAGAAAAACAAAAGAAGAGGAAAGCTTATGAACCTAAACTAACACCTGAAGGTAATTTTAGAAGACTTATTTTCAACAGTTTGTATTTTCTGCTTTATATTTAAGATAATCGTTTATGAATTTCCCTTTTTTTCACCAGAAATGATGGATTCTTCAACCTTCAAAAGATTTACTGCTTCAGTAGAGAATATTTTGGAAAATCTGGAAGACATGGATTTTACAGCTTTTGGTAATACATCAGAAATTTTCAAAATGCTTGCCCCAATTAGAAACCCAAGAAGCATCAAAAAAATTGTATTGGTATTTTTGAACTTCCTTCATAGTGATTTAATTACACGTGATACTTGCTAGGGCATACTAGATTTTTATGGCTTCCACCGTCAGTGGTGGCCTTTACCTTTCCAATTTTGCTTCCCACTGCCTGAAGAAGATCCTTCTTTTTCCTCTCTGCAGAATCCAAACAGGGCATAAATCATAATGAGTAGTCCCCTTGGAGTGGAAAGGAGACTTCTCTGAGATGTCATTAGGGTGTTGCCTTCTGTCAAACATGCAAACAAGATGGTTGTCTTGCTAGTAATGTCTGAGGCACATAATTTTGCATCTGTTGTGGCCTTTGCCGCAGCAGATCTTGATTATTCAATTCAGACAGCAGGGTCTTGAATTTATGGCTGAGACACTGAGTCACATATTTGAGTGGAAAAACAGCCTCCTTAGATAAGTGTTTGAGGAAGTGGTTCATATTGCCAAAGGTGACTTTCTTTTGAAATAGATAATGGAATAATCATTAATTTTTTTCCTACCATCTTTGTCATAGGATTAAAACAAGAGGAGGGGCATAGTAAACAAATCTCTGTAGTTTTTAAAGCCATAGTGTATGCAACCTTAAACTTAGAAGTGAAGTCATTGCATTGGGTCTTTCTGTGGCTGGTAACATGATTTTATTCTAAGGTTAAATACAATTAAGACTCAGATTCAAGGTGCTTCATTTCGTATGTGTTTTTCATCTATTGCTTTTGCCCAGATTTGAACTTTAGGGCTACAATAGTTTAAGATTTGTTTTACTGGATTGAAAATGGTGGCACGCGTGCTGCAATAAATGGGGTTTTAAATTTTAAAAATTTTTCGTTTGTGATTTTCAGAAATGCATGCCTCGTGTTTGTCTCTCAAATGGCATTTCAGAACCAGTAAGACCTAACAAGTAGTCATCGTTTCAACACAACCAAAAGATGTCGTTATCAGTCTTTGTTAGATGCTATTTATTTGGAACCATTCGATGCTGGCTATTTGGACAATCAGCTCTTTTTCTTCAGTTAGCTTTTTCATATTGGAATCAAAAATACTGATTTCCTAGAAGTCTTACTAGAAATGTGATTGTTAATTTTTAATTAATTTCTTTTAAGGTGATGATGATGAGATTCCACAGGAATTGCTGCTGGGAAAACATCAGCTTAGTGAGTTAGGTAGTGAATCTGCAAAAATCAAGGCAATGGGCATTATGGACAAGGTACCTCTTCATAATTTTACTTTTTTTGGAACATAAAATATTGATTAACATAGAAAAACAAACTTCCTCCGTAATAACATTCCACCCTCTTCAAGGGTGCACAGAACAGAAGATCAGTTGAGCTTCTGCTCGCTTAGCTGAAGTGCTTAGGAAGTTACAACATCCTAACTGTTACTGTTTCTGAAGCTGAGACATTTTTGTTGAAAGGTCCTCCTCTGTGTCAGTGTTGACTATATGCCAATATGTAGCACCTGTGCCAACAGTAAAATCTAAAATAATTCATCTGTTTTCACAAAAGCATATCAACCTATAGGCTTTGCTCCTTACAGCTGTATTTGGACAGCCACAGTAAATCAGAACCTGCTGGCAAAGTAAAAAGTTCCACCTTTCCTCATGGATGCCATCAGTGCAATTTAGATGTATGATGTCCAGCGAGAAACAAAAAAAAAAAAATCCTTTCTTAGAAAATTTAACATGCCAGGTGATAATAAGATTAATTTTCTGTAGACTGCGTGCTATGGTTTCTTTGCCATACTCTTCCCCAGTCAGTTAAAGGAACTTTTGTTGGTGCAGACTTGTTGATGTCACACCTCTGGAAACAGTGTTCTTGATTACCTTTTGTCTTCATGGAACTATTGGCTTTGGGCAGTCTTATGTTGAACTCTTTGCCTGCACTTACGTTTTTGGAGTGTCTATGAAACCACTTACTTTAATAGTTTAGTACTCTGGACTATTCCAAACTTCTTTAATCCAAACTTAAGATATTCTTCCTGGATTTTGCTTCAGTCTCCCTGCCTTCCTTTGTAGTTTGTGGGTGGCATGATTGTTTCTTTCCTGATCGTTTTCACCCTTAACCTCTGTTCCATGTTTTTCACACATATGTACATACATACATACACATCTACATAAAATCAGTTTTGTTGCTTCCAAAGGTGAATAGTATCTAGATGAGAGAAACTGGCTCTCCTCAAGTTTAACATATTCCACAAATTATTTAATCAGAATTCTACAGAAGATCGTAAAGTGAGTTAAATTTACTTTTTTCGACGTGCTACTTCTTTGAAGTTAACACTGATATTAAGAATACTTTTTCCTTATATTCTCTTTCAAGTATCAGGGAATTTATTTCTGCTTGTTCATGCAGTTTGGATTTTCTCCTAATTAAGCTCTATATGGTCAGTTAGAATTTGTAGATCGTACTTGGATTTGGTAGATTTCTATTTCTAGAAGGAAAAACATATAACTACACGACATTAATGACAGGCAATTTAAAAAGTCTGTTTCTGAGGATTTTGCTGTTGAAAATGCAGTTTAATTGCAGTCCTAGAATATATTTTACCTGTTTTCGTTATCATATCTGCATTCTCCTTATGCCAAATTGCTTACAATTTAAGTGATTCAGATTGTACAAGCTCTGTCCTTCATTCCTCAATGTTCTTTTCAGCAATTTGGAATCATTATTGTTCCTGCAGTTGTTTGACATGTTTCTTCACTTGTTTTAGCTCTCAACAGATAAAACAGTAAAAGTCCTGAATATTTTGGAGAAGAATATTCAAGATGGATCAAAGCTTTCTACTTTACTTAACCATGTGAGTTTGAAATTTCATAATTCCACACCATGGTGCAGAATAGTTTTCTTCACGTGAGTCTGTTTAGAGATAGGTTCAAATACTGTATATGTGTGTGAAAGGGATTTCTGATATAACGTGTGTGAATGACATTGCCAAATTTTAATACTTGAAGCAAAATTCGAGTAATTATATTTTTTCAGTACTAATCATGTTTTACTGTAGTAGTGATGACTAACAGGTGTATTGAGAGCAACTGTATTTTCTTTTGTTTCATTTTAGATATTATAGTTTCATCGTGAAATATTCGTGGTAATTCTGGTGTGATTTGCATTGTTGGACATTTCTTTGCTATGTGTCCATAACACATCCCTTACAAAATTAAAGAAATACTGAGGTTTTCACATGGGGTGTATCTTTCTCCTGAGCATGAAGGGGAAAGTTTAAGGTTTAAGTGTTCTTACACTGCAAAGTGACAGTGTCAATGTAAATAAAATTAAGAGGAAGTTTAATATTTTAGGATGTGGGGTTTTTTTCCTGGTGCACCTAAAACTACTCAAAGATTTTGATGTTTTATGAGGTTGATGTCCCATATTTCACATTTCATATATTTATTTATACACTTTCTATTCAAAACAATATTCTAGCAAGATTAGAATTGAGTTTTATAGAAAAAACTTCCTCATCTGTAGAAATAAGAGAGTAATTGTTTGTATCAGAAAGGAAGAATTTGAGCTAGCAAATGAAAACCAGAGACACATTATTTGTACCTAAATACTTCCATCTAGACAGTTTTTAGGGGTTTCAAAGTTTCACTATATGGTTCTGAATGTCTTTGGCAATACAAAAAATGCATAAAAAGAAAGTACTGGTTTACCTGGTCCACTGTGATGAAGTTTTTATGCTAGTGATTTTAAAGTGATAATTTTCTTTCAGCTGTTTGAAGTAAAACTCAAATAGTAAGCAGTTAATGAAATTGTCTAGTGATTGCAATTCAGACTTTGATTTAAAAAAAGACAGTTTTAAAAAAAGAAAAAAAACCAAACAAAGTTCAGATTTTTCTCAAAACTATTAGAAATTATTCAAATCCTTGTGCCAAAGAAAGCTTCTGCTATGGAGTAAGCTTGCTACTTTTACAGTGCAGTGAAGATACCTTGTCTCCATGTCAGTGTATTTTTCAGAGGCAGAAGGTGCTTTAATATTCTTTTCATTTCCAAGATTAATTTGGGGAAATTTTTTTTCTCTCCTTAAGGTCTCATTTGTGTAAGTAGCAAATTCCTTAAAGCCATTATATCTCAGAAATATGCAGGGACCTCCTGATTTGGAGATTTTTGTTGATTCTGTAATTATGTATATCATCTATATGATACACTGTTCTATTGGTTCAAATTCTCTTACTCCAAAGGCAAAAAGCTGTTACAGTTTCACTGATGTCTAATTTTTAAAAGGAAAGCCAACAATGTTGAACTACGGTGGTGTCACACAGGTAGTAAAGACCCCTTTTCTCTGGAGGCTCTGTCTGTACAAGAGAAGGTATAACAAAATCTACCTAGCTTTGTTGTAATAATGTTATTACAATCGTTAAGTAGTGCTGGATGGTCATAATTATGTATGTTTGGTTTAGTGCCTTATACAAACACAGTAATACAGAGACTCAGTAGCCTGTGGTGATCTGAATGGACATATTTGATAAGACATGGTTTAAACCTGTTGATAATAGATGGGTTGGTGTACGAAGCAAAGTTGTGTACTTACGTATTTCATGTGACTTGCAACAGTCTTTTTGTGTAAGAATTCCCTCTAGTGGCAGAAATTAAATGGATCAAAGCAGCAGCTGGTGCCACTGAAGAAAACACAAGATGAAGGAATTAGATTTTGCTTAATGTACAGTGGTCTTTGATAGAGCATGTAGCAGTCTTCCCTCATAGTGCTTCCCAATGAGACACAGAAAGCTTCTTTGTGTTCTAGCAGAAGAATACAGAATACAGGACTGTGAAGACCTGTACCTTAGGGAGACATTACAAACGTGTTGCTAGTAAAACAAATATTACTTGATTTTTAAAACGAATTATTTTGGTATCAAAAAGGAAATACAGTATTTCATACATGAGTGTATATAAACATATTAAGGTAATGTTTTTTTTTTTTACCTGGGGAGAATAAAAATTTGACTTCTTATTCATACTCTCCTGTGTTTCTTGCTTGTTGCAGAATAATGACACTGAAGATGAGGAGAGATTATGGCGAGATCTTATTATGGAAAGAGTGACAAAATCTGCTGATGCTTGTCTTACTGCTATCAATATTATGACATCACCAAATATGCCTAAAGCTGTATATATTGAGGATGTAATAGAAAGAGTTATTCAGTACACAAAATTTCATTTGCAAAACACTCTCTATCCTCAGTATGATCCTGTGTATAGAGTGGATCCTCATGGTGGTTAGTATGCTAAGAAATCTTTCCATATTAAAAGCTATAAAAATTTCATTTACTGTATGATGATGTAAATGATAAGACTTTCTGGAATAAGATTTTTATATGCAACTTTTATACTGATAGTTCTTTCTTATCCCATACAGCATCCTGAATTAATGCACTGTGTTAGTTTGAAGATGATGAAACACAGAGTAAAAAAACAATGAAATGTGTCATCTGAAGAACTTAGTCATGTAGCATCTTGGTTTACTGCAATAATGTCAATGTAACCAAAGTATTTAGAATAAAGTATATAGAAGTTTGAAGTTCAGCTTTTGTGTATAGTTATTATATGTAGGAATAAGTAATTTCATAGTCATAATCTCCACATGTTGTAATGATTTGTTTCGGGGAAAACTATTTAGCTTCTAGGCTTTTGTTTTCATGTACATACCTACAAATGCATGACTCCAATTTCAAGAACCTTCCTAAAAACCTCAGGTCCAGAATTTAGAGTAATTACGAAAAATAATTATCATGTGAAATTCTTGGTTTTCCCACTGATGCTACTAAGTAGTTTTTTTAAATTGCTTTTGCAAAGCTGTAGTCATACAGTTGTTTTGGGAGCACTTTTTGAGGAAGATCATCTTTGTAGTATTTGAAACACTGCAAACATTAATGAATATATATATTTTATTTTCTAGGTGGTGTTCTAAGTTCAAAAGCAAAACGTGCCAAGTGTTCCACCCACAAGCAAAGAGTTATAGTGATGTTATATAACAAAGTTTGTGACATTGTCAGCAGTTTGTCAGAGTTGCTAGAGATACAGCTTCTCACTGATACAACTATTCTTCAGGTAGGTTTTTTTCAGAATCCCTGTCCAAAAATGTTAGCTTTGCTTTTCCTAGAGTGAGTGTAAAGTGTAATTGTCTCAGTGACATGAAGTTTGAAATCAATACAAGCTTTTGAATTCTTAATATCAGAGTGACTAGTTTGTTGTGTAGTATGTCATCTGCATCTTCTCTTGTACACTCAAGAAAAGTTTAACTTGATTGTATTCAAGTATAGAGTAGTAGAATAATTTACACTGGAAAAGATCCTTAAGAACACCAAGTGCACCACCACTAAACCAAGTCCTTAAAGATCACATCTACATGTCTTTCAAATACCTATGGGGATATTGGCTGAGCCGCTTCCATGGGCAGCCTGTTCCCATCCTTGACAGCCCTTTCCATGAATAGTTTTTTCTTAAAATCCAATCTAAACCATCCCTGGCACAATTCATGGCCTATTTCCTTTGTCTTGTCACTTGTTAACTGGGAGAAGAGACCAACCGCACCTGGGTACACCCTCCTTTCAGGGAGTTGTAGAGGACTGTAAGGCCTCCCCGACCCTCCTTTTCTCCACGCTAAACAGCCTGATATCCCCTCAGCCACTCCTCGTAAGACCTGTGCCCTAATTTAATAACTATTTGCAAATAATATGAAGTAATTGTTGAATGCCTTACCTGCTAATGAATAACCTACTTGTGAAACTGCAGTTTGTTAGTCAGATATACTTAAAATAACTTCTTTCTATTGATAGGTGTCATCAATGGGAATAACACCTTTCTTTGTAGAAAATGTCAGTGAGCTACAGTTATGTGCCATCAAATTAGTGACTGCAGTAAGTACTTTTTATTTGTGGGTTCATGTGCCTGTACTTCTGAGAGTTTTTAGGGCATTTACATAGGCTGTATTTTCTCTCTGGTAGAGAACTGGAGTGTAGAATTAATGTTACTCTTGCGCGTTTCTACAGTTTGATATCATAATACAGAAACAGTTTTGTATCTACCAGAGCTGCTTCTATTTGCAGAGTACCCTATAGAAAGAAATTGCCTACTTCAAGCAAAAAGCTTCTTAATTTTGGTTGTCATTTAAACACAAACTCCTTCCTCTTGCCTGTCCCTTTTTTTTATCTTAGGAAATCTTTTTTTTGTAATCTACAATCTTAGCTGTGTGTTTTCCTTATTTTGTGTGTTAGGATTTGAGCTTACGCAATAAGGCATAGAACTAGTATGGTATTTCTGTATAATAGAATAAATTCTTTTCCTCGGAAGAGGTGACTGTATGAAAAAGTCACGGGACAGGTAAAATATTATTTTAGGAAAGATGTAGTGGAATACAAATGTCCTTGTTCAAATGGGAGCTTTCCATCTTTGTAAGGATTATGTACTTCAGTACTATGTACTATTATGTACTTCTGCCCAAACAAAAGGGGAGGCAAAATCAACAATCCTGACCCTGTAAATTGAAAGAATTAATGTCATGTCAGGCAAATGTTTAAGCCTGGCATATGAAGTAAAACTGTTTTCTGAAATGTACTCTACAACCTACATGTACTCATGTTAATTGTGTTACCCCAGTTTTTCTTTGTATTGGGAGAAAGAAATACTAAGTCCAAACCCCAGTATTATACTATTTGACTCTCCTATATAGTGTGTTATACCATCGACAAAATTTTTTTAAATGGGAAGGTATTTTCAAGACCTCTTACACATTTATGTTATATAAAGATTTTTTTAAAATCTGTATTTGGAAAAGTTTTTATGTATTTTATAAAGAAACACTTGCATTGACAAAGCAATCCATTAAAAATAAGGTGAATTATAATTTATTAAAGTGTCATGTGAAGTGTATGCTGTCATATATAACTATTTACAATATATTTAAAAAGCGATATTTTATGTAACAACAAATCTTTGTCTAATAATCCTGTAACTATTAAATAGGTGTTCTCCCGGTATGAAAAACACAGACAGCTAATACTAGAAGAAATTTTCACTTCCCTTGCGAGACTACCAACTAGCAAGAGGAGTTTGAGAAACTTCAGGTAACTTCTGACGAAATTTAATAACTTGTAGGCTGTAGCATTTACAGTTTTGTAGATGTAGGATTTTAGGTTTCCATTGATAACTACACTGAAAATGTGTCTCTATAAGCTGCACTTTTTGCAGGTTGAGATTTAGAAGCAAACTGTTTGACAAATGTCTTGTAATAATTGCTGGGTTTTATACTATGACATTAGTGCCTATTTACAAAAATAATTGAAATATCTTATTATTTTTCTCACTAAGAATGTGAATGGGTGTAATGTTAGTGTGCATTGAGAATTATTTTTTGTTGCTCAATTCTTTAATTCTGTTTGTATGGAGTTACATCATTTCTTCATTGCTAACTCTTTATAGGAAAATTCTGGCTGAATTTCTTTGAGGATACAATCAGAGCACACTTTTCAGGAAGAGAATCAGTTTCATATCTATATAATCTCATATGTCAGGGTTTATCACCTTTTCATACTGTTTAGCGTGGCAATAGGTGGTTTGGGTGTATGTACGGGCAGTAAACTCATGCTATTTCTGAGCTTATATCTGGGAAAAACATAGTCTTCTTACCCACTTAAGACAGTTGCCTGCTGAAGTTTGTACTCTGCTATGCTGCTGCAGATTATCATAGGTGTAGCTCTTGTAAAAGCCAGTCTAGGTCATGGTCATTTATTTTCTGTTGTTTAAAATTCCTACACATTTCACATATGTTAAATACTATAAGAAAATTATTATGGCAGCAGTTTGGTGTGTTTTGTTGTGTTGTGTTGGAGAGGACATGGTATTATACATAATAAGCTTATTCTTAAGTATTTTAGTGGGTAGGTGTTTGCTTTATTAAATATTACTGTAGCCTTTTCAGCCAATGAAATGTGTGCTGTTTCAGTTCACCTCTTCTGTGCAAGAACAATACTTAACTGGTTTTGTTAGGTCAAATGTTACACTGCATAAAAGAAGCAAATTACTAGATAAATGTCTATAATGTAGATTTCTAGCTGTGGTAATAATTTTTGAAAGATACGACTTAGGAACAAAAAATTTTCTTGTGTTTTGTCCTCTTTGTTTTGTCCTCTTTGTCCTCCCCTTTTATTGTTAATACTGTCTTTTCTTATTGACAGGTTAAACAGCAGTGACACTGATGGAGAGCCTATGTATATTCAGATGGTAACAGCACTAGTTCTGCAGCTTATTCAGTGTGTGGTGCATTTGCCATCAACAGAAAAAGATTCTAATTCAGAGGAGGAATCAAACAAGAAAGTAAGATATTTTAAAAAGCCATTTTTATGTGTGTGCAGAAATTACTTACGTGCATTCATAGGTATAATGCATTATTACAGTGCTCTAGTAATCAAACATTGTAATTTTATGTCTGCTGTAATTTTTTGATGCATGAGAAATGCTGATCTGGAAATCAGATCTATGCTGAAATAATAGACAAATGTATCTTGTTATTTTTAGGTGGATCAAGATGTGCTTATTACTAACTCATATGAAACAGCCATGAGAACGGCACAAAACTTCCTTTCTATTTTCCTTAAGAAGTAAGTACTGTTGCATTCTTTAGTGTATTGATGAAACCAACTCCAAATGAATACTTCAGGACAAACCTGACCATTGAACAGTGATAAATACCTATTCATAAAGTTGTTTATAATAATATATTTTCTAGATGCCTAAGAGAGCTTCTTGGCTAGACAAAATGTCTATAGAAGAGAAATTCTGCAGAGTGTTCTTCATACATTTAAGAATCTGTCTCACAGTTCATGTAGTATTCCTTTATTACAGGTCTCTTACTTATCTGAAGGCTGAAAGAGAAGGCTGAGAAAATATTTAGGTGGTGAAACCATATTGATTCAGTCATCAGTAAAAATTACTTTCATTTAGTTAAAGTTAGGAATGTCAATAGCTCAAAAAGGAATAAAAAAATGTAACTGAATTGACCATAGGATTTCAAAGAATAAGTCTTTAGATTTTTATTGTTTTAATATCTACACTTAATACTGAAAAGCTATTTAATAAGCCATCTAGCAATTGCGTGCTTCTGATGTTAAACTTAGGGATGACATATAGAAGTCAAAAAGTATCAAGTATGTTAACTTCTGGTTTTTTGGGTTGTTGTTTTTTTTTTTTTTTGCATTCTGATTGTAACCTTTGTAAAGCATAATACTGAGATGTCTTGTCAGTATCAGATAAATGAAATCAAGCTTAAAGAAAATAAACATTCTAACTCTTAAATATCCTACTCTAGTTTCATTTTTATAATTCTACCTACTTTTTCTGTACAAGTTAATGCAGTCTTTAATGCAAAGTTAAAAATAAAAAAATCTTAGCAACAAAATTCTGCTGTCCTGTATTAGCTACTTTATTTCCAGTGCAACCAGGAGTGATAACTGTTTAACCTATTTCTCTGGAAATGAATAAAACAATTTTTCTGCTAGTATTTCAGTTTTGTTATCTTGAAATTGCATAAAACTGTTTTTTCTGGTTAAACGTAGGATTGCTTCTGTTTACATCAGAAGAAAACCTTATGTGGCTGTTAAATTGGCTTACAAGAAGCATTTTCTTTTTAACAGGTGTGGCAGTAAGCAAGGGGAAGAAGATTACAGGCCACTGTTTGAGAACTTTATTCAAGATCTTCTTTCCACAGTCAATAAACCAGAATGGCCAGCTGCAGAGTTGCTACTTAGCTTATTAGGAAGGCTGTTGGTAAGGGATTCTTGTTTTTAACTATATGAATTCATTTCTTATTACAATGAAGACTTGTTTATTTCAGCTGAAACTACTGTAGGAATGCTTTCTGATTGTTGACACATGCTCCATATAAGGATTTTCTTGCTTGTATCACTACTTTGTAATATATAAATAATAAAATTTTGGTTAGAGGATCATTCATATAGAACTTGTTAAAAATTGTATGTATAGTTTCTTGTGGAAGTCCAGTTCCACTAGTTGATTACATTTTCAACATAAAAAAGTGTCATTGCATAGCATCTAATAAGTGCATATATTTATTTGGAGTAAAGTCAGCCTAATAGCTGTAATTATACATATTACATATCTTCTCTGGTCTATTCCCTTAGCACAGAACCAGAAAACAACTAAGTGGTTTGGTTTTTTACAACTGCAACAAATGCTTATGACATTTTACAGACTGGGAATGTTTTTGTTTGTGTGTTTTTTGAGTGTTGCTCTTCAGTATTGTAATGTAATTAGCACAGTAACTTGAGCTACTTCTTGAAAAAATATTGTATAGTCCTGTTCTTGGTAAAATGTAGCTTTATATTTGTGTGAATAATGAGGAGGTAGCATTATGGTGCTTAAGATCTCTGCTGTTGAAAATCTGCTGTGCTAGTTGTCCAGTTTGTTTAATGAAAATACATATTAAAAAAACCTCTAAGAGATGTATTTGTAGAGAGAGAGAGACCAAATAAAGAAAGAAGCATTAATACAATGTAAGTAATGTATGTGTGACGTAATAGTAAATTACATATTTTTATGCAATATGGAAGTAGGTGGAAATTTTAATAAGGTAAAGCAATCTTTTGTGAGAAGAATCTCAGTGGCATAAATATTTATTTTTAAATGTCTATTCTGCTTTTCTTAGGTTCACCAGTTCAGTAATAAATCTACAGAAATGGCATTAAGAGTTGCATCGCTTGACTATCTTGGAACTGTAGCAGCAAGACTGAGGAAAGATGCAGTCACTAGCAAAATGGATCAAGGATCTATAGCTAGAATCCTCAAACAGGTGTGTGAGACATCCGGGCAGCCAGATGGAGATCTATCCATTCACATACTTGAAATTTTTAAATATACTTGAAAAATTGACATTATGGAGAATCAGTCTTCATTGACTGTTTAGGTTTCTGAATCAAATATACACAATTTATAAGTATCACATTTGTTAGCTCATGTCTTCCTTTCACCATTTCTGTAGTGATCTTATAAATTAATTAATTACAGTGGTTAGCCAGTTTTCTTGTGAGGATACTGAGGAAATAATGGAGCAACAGTTGGATTCTATCTTAAGAGGCCTTAAAATATATATATGAACCTTCATTTGCTATTGCAAAGTGGAACCTGAGCTACTGGTGCTCAAATACATGCTTTTGAGAGTTGATCTATTAGTCTTGTAATTAGTTTTTATGTGGTGTAATTTGAGGGTTTGGGGGGTTTTTGGTGTTTTTTACCGAACTTGCATATCTGTTTGTAGTGGGTTGATGCTGGCCAGATGCCAGGCGCCCACCCAAGCTGCTCTGACTCCTCTCTGCAGCTGGACAGGGGAGAGAAAATTTAATGCAGGGTTCATGGGTTGAGATAAGGACCGGGAGACATCACTCACCAAACATCATCACAGGCTAACAGGATCAACTTAGGGATGTGAAGGGAATTTATTACTAACAAAATCAGAGCATAAGAATGAGAAATGATATAAGCCCTTAAAAACACCTTCCCCACCCTGTTCCCTCCTACCCCAGCACTGCAAGGNCAGTTCCAGTGCCTGGAGCATCTCCTCCCCTTCCTTCTCCACTGACCTTGTGTCTGCAGGGCTATTTCTCTCACACGTTCTCGTCCCGCTCTTCTCTGGCCACCATTACATCTGCACAATAACTTTATTGTTCTTTCTTCTTAAGTACGTTATCACAGAGACATTACCACCATTTCTAGTTAGCCCAGCCTTGGCCAGCAGCACACACATCTTTGGAACCACCAGGGACTGGCTCTGCTGGACGTGGAAAAAGCTTCTGGCAGCTTCTCATAGAAGCCACCCTTGTAGTCCCCCCACTACCAAAACCAGGCCATGCAAAGTCTTTCATTAGAGAGTACGTATTTGGATTTCTGGTAATGCTGCTCAAAATCTCTAGGGGTGGCAACATATGCTAAAGCACTGTATGCATTTGGACTCTGTACAGTACGTAATATGAGAAAATCTCATGTCCCATATGTCCTTTTAAAAATGGAAACTTGCATTTTTCTTATGGACGCTATACATTTCTCTCTGAACTAACTGTTCTCAGGATTTCCCTTTCACTTCCCCAAAAAGACTACAGATCTATTACACGTACTTAATAATGACCATTAGATTTATGTTGAAGGAAAAACTCCTGTGCTTTACAGGCATTCAATTAAAGAATTAAAGAATAAAAGTCATCTACTCCTTTATGAGGCTGATTCTTCCCATAATTTTTTTCGATTAGAAAATTCTACAACATACAGTGTCAAATCTTTATGTCCATGGTGTAATATAATTTATACTTCTGTATGCTAAGGGATTATAATTCTCCACTGTTGACAGTGATTCTAACTATTTTGCATTATACTTATTGAGGAAGTATTTCAGAAGAATCCTTTTCTCTTTCCTTATCCCCAGAAGTTGTAATAGTATTGAAAAATATTCTAGAAAGATATGTACCTGAGCAGTGACCTGAATTTTTCTGTTTGGTTTAGGGTTTTTGCGGGATCAGATAGTTGCTAGATTTTCTGCGTCTGCAGAAAATAAAATTGCTGGGGGCAGTTGAGTGCTACAAACATTTTTTTCAGTTTCTCAGGAAATCTAACATCAGTAATGGTAGACAATACCGTCCACGCATTGTGGAAGGTGTGTACTATGCAGCACCATCAATTAGGGTAGACTGTTGTGTTATTTATAAATTTGTAAGAGAAGAACAATGAGTACAGGACAGCTGAACTTCACTTTCCTGTACAGATGGCAAGAAAATAAGATGATCCATTGGTAGTTGTTGTTATCAGAAACTGAAACTAGTATTTCCATTCAGAAATTAACTCATACCTCTAGAGATTTTTCTTTCCTGCTAAATTGAATACTGCTGTCGGATATTTTCTTCTACACTGTGATATCATTACGATATTCATCAATGATTGATAAATGCATATAGTGCTCTCTACTTTGGCTTGGAGCCATGATTCATAGAATAGGTTTTAGGGGAAAATCTATTCTGTTTTGACTTTTTCAAACAGTACGGGGTTTTTTTAGAAATAGATTGTCTAGTTTATTTCAACACTTGTGCATGCTTTTCATGAGTTTATCTCTTGATACACCGATGTTCTGGGCTAGTTAATTGTACCTTTCTCCGTCTGCTGGTGTTTGCAAGCTATATTATATGCTGCATTTGTGTCAAGATCCTCAGTCAGTGCTGTTAATGCAGAACTTAAGATGGTTATAAGGTAGAAGTTTAATTGCTGAAGAAGAAAATCTTCTGGCTGAAGAATTTTGTGCCAAAAATTATTCTTCTACTTTCATTTTTATTACTGAATATGATTTGTTACAGGCTTCACAGTTTCTCTTTCTTTGTTCTGGGTTTTTATTTGTTTGAAAGTAGCTAGGCAGTTAAACATCAAGCACCCCTTATATTAAGCCAGTTATCCACAGAATTTCAAATTTGTCAAAGGCTGGAATTTCTACTCAAAATGTGCACATACATCAGGGTGTTAAATATATACACACACACACACACACACATATATATATATGAGTAAACCTAATCAGTATTATATGTCTTGTAGGCATGCTTTGAAGTCTTGAACTCATTCATTTTGGAGTAAAAAAATACTACCTTTTTCTGCTGTAATATCAGCAACTTCAAGGATCTGCGTGTTTCAGTATAATATTGAGCAATTAAAGGTGGTTTATGGGTTTCACCCTTTTTTCTTCCTCTGCGACAGAGAGTCCTCATGCAAGATCATAGAATGAAAATGAGCCCTGTCAGTTAGTTTGTCTTAAAATGAGTCTTATTCTGCTCTTAATATTTTTTTGACTTTATAACTAATTGGCTAGAAAAATTTTTATTGGTCTACAATTATGCAAACAACTGACTTGAGTGTATTTTATATGTGGACATGCAGATTTTAAGATGGTGATTGTGACTGCAATATTCTTGTTTATAATTATCTTTCTACTTCTGACAGGTTTCAGGAGGAGATGATGAAATTCAACAGCTGCAAAAGGCTTTACTAGATTATCTGGATGAGAACACAGAAATTGATGCATCATTAGTGGTAATTTTCAGCTTTCTTTCATCAGGACTATATATAAATAATTTCAGTAACATGTACTGAATAAAATGATTTTTGATTATACATATTAGTGCTTCAATTAAATTGTCTTCCTAAGATATACTGTTGATTGTGTTTTTCAAAATAATGTTGATGCATTAGATGCATTCCCTAAATCTCATTACAAATCTGTTAATTTTCTTTTTCTGTATCTGTTGGTTTTGTTTTCTGTGCATCCTGCTCTATTTCTCCAGTTTTCTCGCAAGTTTTATGTAGCTCAGTGGTTCCGTGATACTACTATGGAGACAGAAAAAGCAATTAAATCTCAGAAGGATGAGGATTCATCTGAAGGAACTCATCATGCAAAAGATGTTGAGACCACAGGACAAATCATGCATAGAGCAGAAAGCCGCAAAAAGTTTCTTCGCAGCATCATTAAAACTGCTCCATCTCAGTTCAGTACATTAAAGTACGTTTCAGTACCGCTTACTTCTTTATTAGCCATGCATTTAATGTTTTAAATAATTTTTTATGAACATGTCCTGATTAACACATGGAATTTATTTCAGGATGAATTCTGATACTGTGGACTATGAAGATGCATGTTTGATTGTTCGCTACTTGGCCTCTATGAGGCCGTTTGCCCAGAGCTTCGATATTTATTTGACACAGGTAAACTGTGCTGGAAGTCTTAGTATAGTGACACACAGTTGGATTCTGATTCCGAACACTTTCACAGCAATGTGCCATATCTGTCCATTGTTGAGCAGAGGTATTTACAGGCCATGATAACACCATGTGCTTTTATATTCTGTGTTGATGGCATAAGTGATTAGGTTTTTTTTTCTTGTATGCGTTTTGTATGTTATAATGTGCACACATTATTTTATTGTTCGTGTATGACTATGGCAAAATCATTGTATGCACCGCAGTGAGAGGATAGTTACAAAGTGTTGAAATATTTTTCACAGCTTCTGTAAGATGCTTGCTCCTTTGGTAGGATTTAACTCATGAAATTGAGCTTAATTTGTTTTGAAAGTAAAAGCCAGACTGGCCAGTTATTTGCAGTCCATGGTGCTGTCACTTTGGAAGCTGCTGTTTGACCAGTGTAATTTCTTGCTTTTTCTGGGAGAAGGGGCACTAACATATTGGCACAGTGACATGTTTGAAATTCAGTACTAGGTTAGGTTGCACTGCTTAAATTGGTCTGCATACAAAGCCATTCTTAGAGTGCCCACATCCAACTCTGCTGTTAAAAGAACCATGGTGAAAGCTACAACTGAATGACAGAAGTAGAATTTAAAATTAAGAACCTTATAACCCATCTTAGAGAAGTAGCAAATCATGGTAAATATCTATGTGCAGTTTTCAGTGCTATGAAACATCACTTACATGCACCTTTTTATTCTCTGAGGAGATAAACTCAGCTTTTAGGTATTATTATTTTAGTAATATTATTTGTATGTTATTCTGATGCATTTTTGCTCTTAATTGTTATTTGCTACCTTCCCCAAAAAATTGACTCTTTGTTTTTGTTCTCTTCTAGATTCTGCGTGTACTTGGTGAAAATGCAATTGCTGTTCGAACAAAAGCCATGAAGTGTCTGTCTGAGGTTGTTGCTGTAGACCCCAGTATTCTAGCCAGGGTAAAAAAAGGAAATATCTACCATGCACGTATCATCCTTAAAACAGATCTTTATTTCTTAATCTGAATCTCTGTTTCATATGTTCTTTTTAGCTGGATATGCAACGAGGAGTTCATGGGCGGCTAATGGATAACTCCACTAGTGTACGAGAAGCAGCTGTGGAGCTGCTTGGACGATTTGTGCTCTGTCGTCCTCAGCTTGCTGAGCAGTATTATGACATGCTGATTGAAAGAATTTTGGTATGGTGACTTGTGGTATTTATGGTAAAATAAGTGACAGTGGAAAATTTGCTTTTAACTGAGCATATTTAATAAATTGGAATGGTTTGAATGGTGAGCCGTCATGCTTTTAAGAGCAACCTTGTAAAATGTACCACTTGCTTTTAGGGAGGCTTTATTACATTGAAAGGTAAACTTCTACAGAAAGTTGTACTGCACCAGGACCAGGGTTATATTCCTTTTGATTCCATTGTTAGTGCTCAGATTAGCTGTGTTGTGGTTTAAGCCCAAACAGAAGTGTAGCACACACCCCACACAGCTGCTCACTCAACCCCCACCTCTCTTACTCCCACCCTGGCGGAACGGGCCGGAGGATTGCAGTAAAATTTGCATGTTGCGATAAGAATATTTAATAATTGAAAATAAAGTAGTATACAGTAATAATGATAAATAATAAAAAGGAAACAAACCATTGATGCACAAAGCAATTGCTCACCATCTGCTGACCGATGCCAGAGCCCCATTCCCAAACCTAGCTTGGCTGTGCTTCCTGGTAACTCCCCCAGTTTATATACCAGGCATGACATTCTGTGGTGTGGAATATCCCTTTGGCCAGTTCAGGTCACCTGTCCTGGTATGCTCCCTCCCTGTTTCTTTTGCCTGCCTCCTCATTGGCAGAGCGTGAGACAAGGAGGAAAAGAAAAAAGGTCCTTGATTTAGGATAAACATGACTTAGCCAAAACCAAAACATCAGTCTGTTATCAACGTCATTCTCATTCTGAATCCAAAACACAGCACTGTAACAGCTACTGAGAAGAAATTAACTCTACCCTAGCTTTAACCAGGACAAGGTGAAATAAGGAATTTTGCTACGTATTTGAAGTCTGAAATATGGATCATCGAGGGTGGCTTTTCTATGCTATTTTTAGTGTTTTGAAAGGCTTATTAGAGTTTTTTTACAGAAAAGTGGGGTTTTTGTCTGGGTGTTCAATGTTAATTTAACTGTCGAATAACATTAGCTCATAGCATCCATGTCAGGATTTTAGTCAAGTACTACACATTTGCTAAAGTTACATGATAAAACAAGTTTGTGAAGGCTTTTGGAGACAAGTAGGTCATATGCATACAATACTGCATAAAACAGTTAAACCTGACATTCAGATTCAACAGATTTTGGATAAGGTGATATGAAGTGGAGCTTCTCATCTATCTCCTTAGAAGAAGCCTAGTAAAATGGAAAGGACTGCTTGCATGTATCTTATCCATAAGCTTTATCCAAAGGCTTAAAGTATTACTATCCAAATCTATAGGGAATCTTCTGTGTTCCAATAAAGTAGCTAAAGCGTCATCACATCTGGCTTGTAAGCTCTTGAGTTAAGAAGTGGGTTAGACATTTACAACATCATGAGCTCTTAAATGGGAGGGTATAGATGGAGAAAGTATTTCAGCATACTGGGAACTCAGCCAGAACTTTTAGAACAAGTTATGCTGAGCTTTTTTATAAATGCATTCCAGAAGATTTAAGTTGCGTTTTCTAAATAAATTTTGCAAGTCAGATTGGGTGATCTTCAAATATTAATCCATATAGAACATGAATTAATGTTTCTGAATTGTTTTCAAGAGTGCAATTCTTTTCTCTTTACAGGATACTGGTATCAGTGTCAGAAAAAGAGTCATAAAAATACTTAGGGATATCTGCATTGAACAGCCAACATTTCCCAAAATTACAGAAATGTGTGTGAAAATGATTCGGAGAGTCAATGATGAAGAAGGCATTAAGGTAAAATGAAACATATCCCTCAGAATTTTAATTATTGTTACATTAGTGTTTCCCTATTTTGACAAAACAAAAGGAGTATTGCATTGCTCCTTTGTCATCTTTATGACTTATGAATTTTTAAGAGCTGATATTTTACCTTTCTGTAATTCTCTCTGACTTATTTCTCTTTCTTTTCTGTCCTCTGTTTTCTGTAACTTCTTGCTGACAATTGAAATATTTTAAATATTTTCCAGAGATTTTTTTTCTTCTTGCAAATATTTTCTCTGGTGCTTCTCTTTTCTAAAAAGTAAAATTGGCATATAAAACTTATTTCTGCAAATTAATACATTTTAAGTAAAAATTAACTACTTGACATTAGTGTATGCCATATATAATTATTAAAGTTATAAACTATTAATCTGTGCTAATTTCATATTAATTCAATGAAGCAGTTCTTCTCCCTAAAATGTTGCTTACGTGCTCATACTCTACCTTTTGTGCAGCGTGTGTTTGCAGAAGGACACAAACCTAAGATGTGTTAAATCATAAACCTGACAATGATTATTTTGTTTAATTTGACAAAATAATTTTAAAATTTTTGAGTCATTAGGGACATACCTATAATGATTTTGTATCACACTTTCAGTAAAATTTGAAAACTTTAAAGCTGCAGCAGATATTTTTACCTCTTGTGGTACATTAATGTAAAGTGGCTTTCTGAGAAGACTCTTAATCAACAAGCATATGAACAGCTAAAGCCAAGGTGCTGCTGGAAAGGGAGGATGACCTTGTTGTCTCTCCTCCTTCCTTTTACCTTTCTAACAGTATGAGAAAAAAATGAGGCATTAACTTCAATGCGATTTTAATAATTCCGTAAATGAGAAGTAATTTGGAATAATTTTTGTTAACTGGTGTTCTACTCTAGATTGTCGTCCATTTAAAAACATTGGAAGGGAACACAGTTCCTATATTTGAGTATAGAGACTTGGTTTCTCTCTCTTTCCCACCTTGTCACAGCTATTTTGTAAACTAAAGGAACCTACCACTGCTGCTGCAGTTCTGCTGTAGGAATTGTTTGTTCAGCTGTCAGCTTCTCAGCTGTGTTTTCCTGAGGAATACCAATTAATGCAGGAAGGTGGTAACTTTATTTTCTGTAGCATCAGTTCCCATTGTTTCATTTTGCTGAAGTTTGACTTGAGATCAGTATTAGTCCTGTAAGAGTAGATCTGGGTCTGTCTCAGATAACATTTCCTACTACAGTCTCGCTTAAGTTGCATAATTCCTTATGAAATGGCACAGATCATCAGCAAATCTATTGTATGGACGTATTAGAAATAATACCTATGTGACAATATAAGTTTATTTATTTCTGCTAATATTTTATTTTCTTTCAGAAATTAGTAAATGAGACATTCCAGAAGCTCTGGTTTACTCCAACTCCACACCATGACAAAGAAGCAATGACAAGGAAAATACTAAACATCACTGATGTGGTATGTTGAACAAATTTGATTTGTGTGCAAAATACAATTTTGTTTTTAGTATCTTTGAAATATTACCTGTATTTTTTTGAACACAATAATTTGTCAGATGATTTGCCTTTTATATTTCCTGGCATGAAATGTATGCCAGAAATATTCATGTGATTGAGCAGGCTGTAGGAAAATTTAAATGCTCACTAATCTGCTTGAGAGAATAACTGTGACCACAGTATATTCAGGTTCTGTCAAGTACTTGTTCACTTAAAATACAACCAGTTTCTAGTGTATGTAACATTCTGCAGGAATTGCTAGAGGCAGCGTATAGTTAAGCCTAACTAAGAACTTGTCTCTTAAAAGAAAGTTTTCCTCAAGCAGTTGATAACCTTTATTTGGCAAGCTTAATAAGCTGTTTTAATAAATACAGCATCATGTTTTTACACAGAGTATACTGGTGTCTTCATAATTGTATCTCACTTTTTAGGAGCAGCAAATTAAATAGCATATCTTCAAAATAACAAAATCTGTTCCAGATAAAAATGCTTTAATTCGTAGTGAAAATATGTTGTATAAAACTACTGTGCTGAAAAGGTGTTTTGATGTCAATTATTCAAAGATGTAAATCTCAAGTAAAAAAACTCACTTCATTACTTACAAGTGTAGATTTAAACTTCATTCTACTTTACAGTATTTTTAAAAATTACAGTCTAGTTTGCATTTTTCCTGAGAAGTCAATGAATTTGACTTCAGTTTAATTCTCAGTTCTCCCGCCAGTTCTAATTTGAAGCACCTGTGTGCTGTTCCTGACATACGATACCAGTGAAGGCTTGGTTTGTTTATATAAAAATACGTGTATATATACACATAAATAAATAAATAAATGTGTGTGTGTGTGGTGTGTGTGTATACTTCTCTCTGGTGCCCAGTGACACAAGGACACAAGGGAATGGCCTGAAGATGTATCAGGGGAGGTTTGGGTTGGATATCAGGAAAAGGTTCTTCACCCAGAGGGTGCTTGGGCACTGGAACAGGCTCTCCAGGAAAGTGGTCACAGCATCAAGCCTGGCGGAGTTTTAAGAAGAGTTTAGACCATGTGCTTGCAGGCACATGGCGTGACTCTTGGAGTGTCCTGTGCAGGGCCAGGAGTTGGACTTGATGATCCTTGTGGATCCCTTCCAACTCGAGAGATCCTGTCATTCTATGATACACATGCATGTCCATTTTCAAAGTGTCAACTTTGTACTTAAATTTGTACTTAAATTTGTGCAAAATTTTCTACAAAACAGAAGTTTGTCTTGCACTAGAGACAGAAATCTCCAGTAAAGCACGTAGGCTTTGTGTTTGAAATTTGTATTTGTATGAAATACAAATTCTAGAGTCACTTAAATGGTAGGAACTATTTTTCAAATGCAGAAGACAGTTTCTGGTCTCCATTGTTCTTATGCGTATGAAAATGTATGCATGTTTACTGGTCTTTTGAGATGACATCTGTATTGAAGTAACTTTTCCTCATATGATTTTTTAATTAACCAGTTTATTCTCAAAAATACTTGTAGGTTGCAGCTTGTAGAGATACAGGCTATGATTGGTTTGAACAGCTTCTTCAAAATGTAAGTGAAGAATTTGAAATGTATAGTACAATCATTGTTAGAATTTTAGTGTTCCTTTTGCTTCTAAAACATGTGGAAGGGGGGGACTCCAAGAGCAGTCCTGCAACAGGCAAATTCAATTCCTGCCCTTTAAACATTTGACCTTTTCTTCTGTCTTTCTTGGTGCAGTTTTCTTTGGCATTAGTTTCTGTCTTTGCAAATGATCTCTTAAAAATACTTCACTTCTTGGTTTTGGGATGAGTTTCATGTGTTTGTTTTTAATTTCATTGGTTCTTCAGTAATGACTGACATAACGCAAAGTCCGTAGCTAAGGTACTTAATTCTGAAAGAAGGTATCTAGTAATGTAGATTTTTTTTAAACGATAGGTAAGTGTGTTGTCACATTCACTGTATTTTCTGCACAATTTATGGAAGCAGTGAATCCTCAGAGTATAAGTTACTTCTGCATTATATTCTACTTATATCTAATACCGATATTTCTAAGAAGCTTGTTTTGTTTGTGTCTCTTAACTTCTGTTATCATTCACTACATCTTGCATGCGCTGGTTAATTTTCGAGCAAAAAAATTCTTTGATTCGAGTAAATCAGAGCCTCTTCATTAAGAGCCTCTTCACTGAAGAAAAGGCTGTAATACGGTCTTGGTCCTTCTTAGATACTGGAAGAATCTCATGGTCACAATTTTAGTACCCAAAGTCATATGTAAAAGTTTGAATAAAATGTTGATATACAGCTATGTTAGATCCTCATTTGGTATTTTAGCATAGTGTCAAAAACATTTGTTTTGAATTTGCTCTTTATTTCTCTAAGCATTTTTAAAATCTTCTAACTCCTATTAGTTTTTGCATTATTTCATTAAGCATAAAGCAGCTTTCATCCCAATGCAAAAATCAGGAGAACTTCTATGGATTTTTATTGCAGTTACTTTTTCTTTACTTATGTTGCATTTTTAATGCAGCTTTACACTAAACCATTTTCTGTTTCATCTGCTACAGCTGTTGAAGTCAGAAGAGGATGCCTCATACAAACCTGTGAAGAAAGCCTGTACTCAACTTGTTGACAATTTGGTTGAGCACATTCTTAAATATGAAGAATCTTTATCAGGTAATATTGTTTAGAACTCAGCTAAAATCCTTTGAATTTTTAATGGTACTGTAACAGTTGTTCAAATCACTTTGTTGTAAGAAGTTACTGTTCCAGAATTCCTGTTACAAAGCTGATTGTAATAAATCATTGCTCTTAAGTATGTTATTTTGAGCACTGTGTAATCATAAAACTTCCCTAATCTTCACTAGCTAACCACAATAGTAGAACTACTTTTAAAATAACTTGTTCAAACTTTCAGATCACTAAAACCAAAACAAACGTGGCAAATTTTGTTTGCATTAGTATGTTCTACATTTATAATAGGAATCATTGGCTGGGCTAGTCTAACAATTTACAGTAACGAGTTTAAAAACTAGTGATGTCTTTGATGCTTTGCTTCTTTTTTCAAGTCTTTTTTGGTCACATATAAATGTTAACACATTATGTTCCCATTTCTAGTAAGAATATTCTGCTTTGATCTTGAAAGAGATACTCAAACAGTGTTTAGGCCATATGTTTTTCGCTGCTTAAACAGTACTTACTCTTAATATCCTTTTTGTATTTTCTAATCTTTTGCAGATTCTGACAACAAAGGTGTGAATTCTGGTCGCTTGGTTGCTTGCATAACCACTTTGTTCTTATTCAGCAAAATAAGGCCCCAGCTAATGGTCAAACATGCCATGACCATGCAGCCATACCTGACCACTAAATGTAGTGTAAGTAGAGAAAATCAGTCTTTTTTTTCTCTAGACAGTTGAGCATGAAAATGAACATCTGTCTTGTATGCTCGATAAAAATTAAGGTAGGAAAAGAAAATTTAAAATTGTAGGGTTTTTTCATGGGCATCATAGCTTCAGAAGTTACTAGATCCTTTTGAAGATCCCTGTAGCTTCTAAGATGTTCGTCCTCACCTTCTACCTCCATTTTTTACAGCCAAATGAAATTGAAACTCTTTCCCAGTTTTTCTCCTATTAGGAAATAATTTCTTAAAATTGTTTTAGGTTACAGTCACAGTCTTAAAAGTATTTAATATTTTAACACATGAATCATAAGACTGAGGATAAGGTTCCTCTCCAACCCAGGTCTCTGGATCCTTGCAGTGGTTTCTGGCATTTTGATCTGGCACCCTGCTCTGTTAGAAGGAGCAGGGCAGGATCATGCACCCATTGCCCAAGGAGGATGAGCATGGGTGGGTGGCAGTAGTCCCTTTCAATAGGTAAGCTGCCCAGGGCAGGCTTAAGGGGTAATTGTTGCCAACTTAGATTGTAGGTACAGCCTGGCATTTTCCACATTCTCTAGACACATTTACAACGGACTCTTAGAGCTGCTTCTGAACAAACAGTATAGGAGAATGTTATCTAAATATTTACTCGCTGCAGCTCCTTTAGTGGGTTGCATATGGTTTGTATTTACACATGGTTGAGATGAATCATGGAATTACCATTGACAGCTTGAACATGTCAAATGGCTTGATACTAGCATTCGGGATTTACACTATCCTGATTAGCAAGCTGGATTTTGCAGAAGTCCATTTCTAGCAGGATGTCTCTTTAGTAGATAAATGTTTTCCATAGATTCCACACTTAACATATACATACAGTCATAATAATGCAAACCAGTAGTAATTTTAATTGTAATTTCTATACTTGTGTACATTATTACCTTTTGTTTAAGGTTCATTAAGTCATAGCACAACTTCATGTTGTTGCTGATACCTATTGCCAGGCGTTGTGTGTCTCAAGTGTGCATATCTCAGGAAGAGTTCCTAGATTTCTTGTAGGATTCCAGAAAGTTATCAGACCCAAAGGTTTTCAGGTCTGAACAGCCTTGATAAGAGGTGTATTCTACTCATCCAGACTTTTTTTCCCCAGGATGTCTGTAGTAAACAGAACTAGATTTCATAATAATATGTCATTTATTAGCAGATGTAAAATATATAAATATTCTTTTAGGTGTTTACCACATATCTTAAATAAGTTGGAGTTTTTAACTGCCAGTGCATATTAATAGTACTTAGCTTATCCATGGCCAGAAATGTTAAATACTATAAATGCTGTTGTTTCAGACCCAGAATGATTTCATGGTGATCTGCAATGTTGCAAAAATCTTAGAGCTTGTAGTGCCACTAATGGAGCACCCAAGTGAGACCTTTCTTGCCACTATTGAGGAAGACCTCATGAAGCTCATCATCAAATATGGCATGACAGTAAGTTTTTAATTGCTACTATTCTACTGTTTCCATTTCAAACGACTTTGGTTTAAAGACAGTCTTGTCTTTGTTATGAAAATAACTTTTGAGTCATGAAAAATCAGTGTTCTTGGTTTACTGGAGTTTGCACATGGTTTTGCTGTATTTTAATGAGTTTGAGCAGGTTTTCAGAGCAGTCTAGGGATGTACATCACATGATATCAGTTAGATTGTTAATTTTAGTTCAGCATAGGTTTTTCCTGCATAACTTCACAAAAAGCTCAATTTAAACTTCTAAATAGATAATTCATTTGTTCTTTCTTGCTCCTAGGTTGTTCAGCACTGTGTGAGCTGTCTTGGGGCTGTTGTGAACAAGGTTACTCAGAACTATAAATTTGTGTGGGCCTGTTTTAATAGATACTATGGTGAGTAAAATCATAACAAGTAATTGTCACTTTTCAGTTTTGAATACAAGTCTTATCTTAGGGATATACCACAATTAAACACTGTGATAAAAACCTTTATTTTATTGCAGGTGCACTTTCTAAATTAAAAAATCAACACCAAGAAGACCCCAACAGTACGATACTTACTGCCAATAAGCCAGCACTCCTTAGATCACTTTTCACTGTTGGAGCCCTGTGTCGGCATTTTGATTTTGATCAGGAAGATTTTAAGGGCAACAGTAAGGTAAAATAACTTTCATTTATTCTCCATGTCTTATGTATAATGAGTGCTCCACTTTAATTTGAAAGCACATTATTCCTAGTCCCCCAAAGCTATATATTTTTCCATAATGCATATGGTATAGCTTTCTGGTTTTTAATACATGATTTTGCAAGGTCTATGCAGTGAACTTGTGTTTCTCCTTTTCTTTTTGATAGATATGCTTTTTATAAGAGATTAAAAACATTTGTTTCATCTTCAAATAGCTATTATTTTTGTTTTAATTTCCTCAGGTTAACATTAAGGATAAAGTACTTGAACTGCTGATGTATTTTACAAAGCATTCAGATGAAGAAGTACAGACGAAAGCCATTATTGGCCTTGGTAAGAAATATTAATAGTTTTTTTATTCTGCTCTAGTAAAAATCCATGTGTATCAGTAGGAATTCATGTATTTGTGTAGTCACAATAGAGTTTGCTTAAAATCAAAACCTAGTGCATATTTTGTTTGAGAACTGGCCATAGAAAAGCTGTCAAAGGGTTGCTAATTGCATCATTCTGCAGCAGACTGGGTGCTTTTGGCAGTGAATGCCTTTTGATGTGTGACCAAGTTGTAGAGGGCAGCAAATTTCCAAGGTACTGAAGATGTTATTTTTTTTCTCCACATGCAACTATGTTGTAACTCCAAACCTTGTTTTTCAGTCTACAGGATAAAAAAATGATGGAAAAACTTTGAATATTTTACGGATAGGAGCAGACATTCTGCAGGAGTCAAGGGAACTCCACAGTTTATGGTAGCTGGATGGCCTTTGTGGGATTAGTCTGGCATTTCAGTGACTTGCAGTAGAAAATGAACTTCCACTGATTTAGGGACAAAAATCATACATCTGAGAAAATCTTGTTTGGGCAGATTGGTCTTGGTTTCTGGAAGCATTCAGTTCATGGTTATTGCTTGGTCTAAAATAAATTGTCTCCAAGGCATGAGAGCCTCCACTGTATGATTTAACTGCAGACAAGAATTTGCCTCTTTACATTGTTATTTAGGTAGCTTTTCAGATATCCTACTCTAATTCAGGCTAGGGAGGGCTCTGAGGATAAGGATCAAGACTGAATCTTCATTTCGTATTCTATGAGAAACCATTTCAGACAGCTGAGCAGGATTAATGGCAGGAGCAATGCTGTGGTTCTCTGGACTACTTGGAGTCTTTCTAGGCATTATATCAATGTACACGACACTTAACTATAGTCCAGTCCAGTTTAATTGCACTCTACAGAATACTGCATGTGGGGTAGGGTCTGTATTCCTAACCGTAGACATGATCACTCTGCTCATGGATGTACAGTATGTCGCATTTCCCAAAAATGTTTCTAAATTATAGACTGAGCTGTGATCTGTTTTGTCAGTAGTCAGATTTTGTCATTCTTCAGATTTTTTTTTCTGCCTGTAAGCGTTATCAGTCTTTATTTTAATTAAACCTCACTGTTTTCAGTGATATATTGATTTCATCCAAGTAGTGATTCTGAAGATAGCTGTTGGATGTGGTATGGAGATGTGGTAGACAGTGCAGATTCCCACCTCAGGCTGGTCACTGAGCAAAGCTGCCAAACTCATTCGATGTTGTGAGCAGCAGTACAGTGAAAAGGACTAGCAAGCTAACTCAACTTTTATATATGGTGAAAAGGGTCATGTGAAGAGCAAACTTTCCTGTCAGCCTGTCACTTTAGTAGGGACACTCAAGAGTTTTAGCCTTTGCCTTGGGATGTGCCACTGCTGTTGAGGGATTAAGCTTAATCCTAAAGTTAATAATTATGGTTATGCTTCTCTTCCAGATGTGTACTTGCAAAACAAGTTGGGGATATAAAATTTTGTTAGTAAGTTTAGCTAAACTTTTAAGTACCTAAGGGTTAACATTTTACTCAGCCAAGTTCAGTGCTTACTCTAAAGATTCTTAACAAAGTGAAAACAAAGGTGTGAAGAGAAATGGTGTGACAGCATCTCTCAGATGTGAATTCAGTCCTTAAAAAAAATACAGCAGGTGACTTTCATCTCCTATGACAGCTTCTTATGCCAAGTAAGATTTCTTCCTCAGTTAACTGGGGATGGAAAAGTAAAAATTTCCCTGAGAATACTGGTGGACTGGTGGTTTCGACTTCTTGAAGTGAATGAAGAAAAAAGTTTTATGTGTTGTTACACGTAAATCCATGTGGTTTTCATTTTCAAAATTAACCATAAGAAATGGGTTGGACTCTGCACAGAGGTAGTCAAGCTACAAACATCAATATACACTTGTACAGACTGCACAATCCTACCACATACTCCAAAGACCACCGTAATTCCTTTTTCTTCTCTTTTTCCCCTCATCTCACCTGCTTCTCTGCTTCTTGTTTTGTGACTGAAATGAGGTCTGAAACACACTGAGGGCTTGCCTTGGACTTAGCCTTTACCTACACTGTCTTTTCATGTGTATGGAGCCTGTTTTAAAAACTTGACTCAGTCTTCCCTCTCTTACAGCTATATTTATACATTGCTTTTTTTATAATTTTATTTGCTTTCATTTTTTCCCCCATTTTTCTTTTATGTTCCTATATTTTCTGTGTGCTCATTTAAAATCTGAATTTTTTGTGGTCATAGAAAAATGCGTTTAATGTCTGCTTTTCCTAGTCTTTAAAAAAATGAAGTAGTTAAATATAAATTAAATTAGGATGTTATGTTCCCATTACTGTTTTTTTTAAGATACTCTGTAAGAGTTTGTCAGCAGCACTTCTAAATCTACATACATTATCTGAAATGGTATATACTACCAGTAATTTAGAAAAGTTTTTATTAAATACAGACTTATGGACAGCCAGTTCCTTGGCAAGGGTAAGACTACATCTAAAAACAGCTCTGTAGTGTGTCTTCCAACACACATAGGCTTGGGAACACTTCAGACAGTCTTCAAGAGAAGACTACAATAGGTATATGAATAATGAGAGCAAGAAGTATAAATTTTACTGTGTTCCGTGGTGATTATTTTTTCTATTATGATGTTAAATACTCATGATATTTATCAATTCTTCCACATTTTCTCTGCATCCATATGAGTCATATTTTACAGTTGCAGCAAAATGTTTTTCTCTAAATGTATTAGAATGTCTGTATTAGAAAAATAACAGATAATTTTTGGTAATGTTCCTTTCTTGTTCTTATGATAGCTCCTAGTCATTGAGATGCAGGCCACTACACTGGACCTGGTTCCAGACCTGTATTACTTTCTGCGCAGCTGCCGTGGGTCAACACTCCATTTTATCCATCAAACAGAGTTGTGGTTAATAGAACTGTCATGGCTGTCAGAGCTCCTTGTAAGCATATGGATGGTGTCCATATGGAAGCACGATACTGTTTGGACTAGAAAAAGCTATGCTGCTGGGAGGAGATAAATGTCATACCTTTCTTCTGAAGGACTTAAAAAGCAGAAATACAATTTCTGGATTATAATAATGAGAACCATTTCCTCTTTTCTCCACCCTTAGGATTTGCATTTATACAGCACCCAAGTTTAATGTTCGAACAGGAAGTGAAGACTCTGTACAACAGCATTCTTTCAGATAAAAACTGTTCAGTAAACTTAAAAATCCAGGTGTTAAAAAACCTCCAGACCTACTTGCAGGAGGAGGATACACGTATGCAGCAGGCAGACAGAGACTGTAAGTGCTGAGTTCTTCTGTGCTCATGAGCCTCGCAAAACCTGACTTCGTTGCATATAGTTGCATATATCTGCATTGAGTCACTTAAATTGTAACCAGATCAGTAGCATTGTACCCAAAGTATCTTAGAATGATTTAAAAAGAGATATAGGCATAGATGTATTATTTACTTCCAAGATGTATAAATACTGGAAGCAATCCGGAATTCATAATTGTTGTAATGATAGTAATAATAATTTTTATCTAAAAACCCTGTGAGTTTAATTTGCAGATAAAAAAATAATAAATACAATGTTTTTTTAAAATCCTTTATTAAGGAATTAAGACTTGAATTAACATTTTGTCTCTCTAGTTTTTTGATATATATTTATACATTAGACTGTTCTGTGTTTTAATGAGATCATAAACCCATTCTAAGACAGCTGAAATGTGTATTTATTGTGAAACTTAAAGATCAGCATGTATCAAGTCATGGCAAAATAAGTGATTATATTATCGTGAGTGTGCTATTGCTTTTGTCCTTTTTACAGGGAAAAAAGTAGCAAAGCAGGAAGACCTGAAAGAAATGGGTGATATTTCCTCAGGGATGAGCAGTTCCATCATGCAGCTGTATCTCAAACAGGTCCTCGAGGCTTTCTTTCATACCCAGTCCAGTGTACGCCACTTTGCTCTAAATGTCATTGCACTGACATTAAACCAGGGTCTCATCCATCCTGTTCAGGTATGATAGGCTTTTGTGGTGGGACTTTCTTTTATCAATATTTTTAGAGGCTTTCACACTTACTACGTAGGGTCTTCTCTTCTACTTACGTTTCAGTAGTTTCTTACTGTAGCAAGAGGCCTTTACAGAAGGCATATTTTGAAATCCAGTTTATGTTGTTAGCCCATAAATTCCAAATGCTTTATTATCTATTTTTGGATTAATATGTAAAAGCCCAGGCAGTGCCTAAAGAGCATGTAGATATGTACATTGAACATATTTCTGTTACAACTTCGAGGTATATGCCAAAATGTTTTCTTTGTTTAGTTCTTTATCCTGTGTCAGCTTGCTTCCACCTCAGTCCCTATATCCTCCAAACACTATGGAATTCCACAGTCAGTGTCAGAACTTCAATCATCATCTCCATTGTTCTTTGCTTACATAATGTTTTGTAATTAATTTTTTATGCTGCAACCAATGCACATGTTCGGTCATAAGTGGTTGTTTGGGGGTTTTTTAAATGCAATTTTTTGTATATTGAATTGACTTCAGAATTTGAGAAAAAGGGAAACACTACCTGACACCTCGCACAACTTTGTTAGAATGCTGGTGTCTCACAGTGTTTTGTTCTATTTACTTGAAAAGAGGGTAGTAAGTTGCATAGACCTTCCTATTCTAATTTCTGCAGTAGAAACAAAGAACAAAGACTGAGAAAGAGGAGGTACAATGCCTCTGAATAATAATTTCATTTGTTTTTCAAGTGTGTGCCGTACTTAATTGCTATGGGCACAGATCCAGAGCCCTCTATGCGAAACAAAGCTGACCAGCAATTGGTGGAAATAGACAAAAAATATGCTGGGTTCATTCACGTAAGTAATTCTAATTTAACATTTTACAAAATACTCTTATGTTCTCTAGTGGTTTAACCCTCCAATATGCTCCAGCTTCAGAAAAAGAGTATAAAGTAAAAAAATAAACAATAACTGTAAGCAGTTGTAAAGACGACTCTTCTCCCTGTTTGGAGAATTCTGTTCTGAGAAACAGAAAGGATAATATATTTTGAAGTGTCTCTTCCAGTCCAAAATTTCCTTTAATTTATGATTCACAGTAATATTTTCCACACTAAATAGTACTTAAAAGCCTTTTTTGGATAGGAGGTAAGGACAAGTGTTTCATAATGTTTAGCAGTGATTTTACTGTATCAGTGGACTAGAAAAGAAAACACCATGTAACAGTCAAAAAAAGTCCTTAGAGTATATGTATATTAGAGTGTGCAAGGCACCAAGGCTTTGTAAATTATAATCTAAGCAGAAGGAGCATAGGAAACTGTTTACATCTGACGAATCTTGCTGAAAGGAAAAACTAAGGGCTATGTGAGGATGTGGAGTTGTGGCATAGTGCCAGTTCTGCTTAAGATCTGAAATTAAGCTGCAGTATTCTCCTTATTTTGGAAGATCCCAGTCTAGGTTCAGTGTGTGTACTATGTTGTAAGAGTTCTCACATGTCCTTCCTTGTATTCCACTGCATTTGGAGCATTGCACTGTTGGTGGCATCCAACAGATACCTTATCCATTAGGTGAAGGCTAGCAGCTGGAATTTGCTGTGTTAGGCAGCTGGCATTTAAGACAGCGTATAGACACATAGACAACTTTGCTGTACAACAACAGAGGTAATATGAGGACAGTTCGATATGCAGCCTAACTAGAGATTCAGTTTGTTCTGAAACAAGAGCAGGATCGTTGAAGGAGTAAAATCAACTGGAACCACCTAATTTTTTATTTGTTAGTCCTATTGTACTCATATGGATTCAGTTATTGGTTTCACTACAGGTGATACCAAGCATATTCATTTGGTAAAATATTCTGTTCATGTATGAAAACATTTCAGTGTTCCTGAAAATCGTTTAAATTAAAATACCTGGCTGTAGTGGGTTAACAGATTAGTTGTGTATTCCTAGCAGAATTTACAGTCAAAGCAGTTCACAAGACATTCTGACCTCTGCCACAAGTTCTGTTTGACAGCTCAAATCTGTTTGCCACCTCAAAAGGTAGTATTGCCTCAGTGCATGTTTTAAATTTAAATTTCAAATGAGCATCCCTTTAAAAGGAATCAGTTGTACTTCTTGGAAGCAATGTTTTGAATAAATATAAGGACATTTCTATTTCAGATGAAAGCAGTGGCTGGTATGAAGATGTCTTACCAGGTACAACAGGCAATCAATACCTGCCCACAGGATCCTGTAAGAGGTTTTAGACATGATGAATCATCCAATGCATTGTGTTCACACCTATACTCCATGATTCGAGGGAACCGTCAACACAGACGAGCATTTCTAATTTCCTTACTCAACCTCTTTGATGATACTGCAGTAAGCACCACATTTCCTTCACTTGAAAAGAAGTTAAAATGCAGCATTACAAGCTTAAATTCTCCTTTTATGATGTATCTTTATGACATAATTATTGATAGATTTGTCCCCAATGTACATTTTTTGCTTTGTAACATAAGGCATAAATATAAGGTATATAATGTATTCTGTGTAATAGAATGCATGTGACATCATTCTGTACCTTTTTATACTCAGTTTGGACTGATCAGAATTAATGTATCTTCAGGTATGTCTAAATTTTGCATTTATGTATGTTGTTTAGAGTGGGTTTGGGGGCTATATAGAATAAAAATTGTGATCATGTTTTTTGCTCTAGACTGTTAGGAACACAGCAGAAGTGTATGAATCCAAGATTTTTGTATGTGTATTTATATGTAATTTTTTCTTTAACTTACAGAAAACAGAGGTGAATATGCTCTTGTACATAGCAGACAATCTAGCCTGTTTTCCTTACCAAACACAGGAAGAACCATTGTTTATAATGCATCATATAGACATTACACTATCAGTTTCTGGTAGCAACCTACTACAGTCATTTAAAGAGGTATGTGCATTTATATTTTAGTATATTTATGATGGTGGAAACATAAGTTTCTCTATAATGTGGTCAATTTTTCAGTGGATGCAGTAACATTATTATGGTGTGAACCAGTTGCATTACTTTGCATGTAACCAATAGTAAAAAAACAAGCAACACTGTCTGTTCTGACCTGTATCTGATAGACACTAGAAAACTTTACTTACATTGCTGCTTTTGTTATTAAAAAAGAATGATGAGTTTTGAGATCAAGTCTACAGAATTTCGCAGTATGGCTGAATAACATGTTATTATATGTATCTGAAAGCCTATGAACCCAGAATCACCGTGGAATACTAGTTTGTTGTGGTTGTTTGTAAAATTTTAATTAAAAAATTCAGTTTGCAGTTTGTTTTTTTGTCAAGTAGCTGATGGCAGTTGTGTTTGTATTGCCTGAGAGATTTAAAATGCATTGTTCATTGCAAGAGAGGAGTGGCAGTATTTCTTAAGGCAGCACATAAGAAGCTGAATAATGATAGAGTGCCTGTTGTTATGGCAACACACCAGCCTGTAAGTGAGAGTCCTCTGCTTCTTAAAGACTTCAGTGTCTTCCTTTCCAAAATGACTTTTACTGTAGAAGGTGCAAATTGTCAGGAACCAAACCAGTTCCTAGAATGTCCAGTTTGACTAATAAACACAAGTCAGAGTTGATGCCTGAAAGTTCACTGCCTGAAAAGTACTGTGCTTTAAACTCTCACCCTACCAAAGTTGATTTTTAATCTGCTCTGAAGAGATGACACATTTTTCAGGTTGAGAACCAGCGTGTAGCACCCAGCACCAAAAGGATGAGATCTTGCGTGTCATGAAAAATCATACTATGTGCAGTAATAATGCATGTAGATGTCTTGGAAGGACTTTAAAGATCACCTCATTCCAACCCCCTGTTATGGGCAGAGACATCTTCCACTAGACCAGGTTGCTCAGAGCCCCACTCAGCCTGGCCTTGAACACTACCAGGCATAGGGCAGCTGATTAGTATGAATCATTATAAATTCATTATTAATTTGGTCGCTTTGGTAAGCAGTGTAAATAATGTCATAGAGTTTTAAGAGATGAGGATTTAAAACCAGCTTGGACTAGTCTGTACCAAAGTACATGTGAAAATCTCTGTGATACACAGAAATTATATTCAGGTGAAAGACAACCACAATTTTCTTCCTGATTTATTGTGTTTGGCCTACTACTGTGTTTTGCTGTCTCTGCTAGTGAACTTAAGCAGTCTTCTAGTGATAACATACCAGGGGAGTGCTTGTTGCTTTAGTTCCTTCTTTATGCACCTTGCAAGAAAATCTGGGCTTTGGATAAATTTTTCAGTATCTTTTTTGCCATAAATAGTTTTAAGACTATCAAGTTATAAATTAATAACATTGTTCAGGGAATTCTTGCTAATTTAAGCCAGTAATGATTTTGGACAGATTATTTTAGGAACATACATGATGTTACTTACTCTAATTTTGGAATTTGTGTTAACTTCTCTATCTTGCAGTCTATGGTGAAAGACAAAAAAAAGGAAAGAAAGCCTTCATCGGATGAGGAGACTGAGAGTGACAGTAACAGTGGCAGTGGGAGTGAAAGTGAGGAGGAAGCTTCTAAGCCTCGGAGGTTACGGAAACGAGTGGACTCCGATTCAGATTCTGATGAAGAAAATGATATAAATGCCGTGATGAAATGTTTACCAGAAAATTCAGCTCCTTTAATTGAATTTGCTAATGTCTCCCAAGGCATATTATTACTTCTGATGCTGAAACAGCATCTAAAGAACCTCTGTGGATTCTCTGATAGGTAAGGCGATTTAGATAATAAGACACTTGTTATGCAGTGAGTTGTTTAGGAGTTTTTTCCGTTTATTTCAGTTGATTATAACTACGTGTTTAAGCAATAGATTGGCTTGTGTAACAGAGAAAACAAATTTATTAAGTTGAATGTAATGAAACTGTGGCTTAAAAAAACCCAATTATTTTATTTCTTACCAGGCTATCTATTGTATACGGAATTATTCAAAGATAAATACTTACTTACATTGGAGATTTTAAAAGCTTTTTGTTCAAATTACTCTGGACTTTCCTTAAAAGGTTTTCTCTTTTGTTTTCTTTAACCAGTAAAATTCAGAAATATTCTCCATCTGAATCTGCAAAAGTGTATGATAAAGCTATAAACAGGAAGACAGGAGTGCATTTCCATCCAAAACAAACTCTGGATTTTCTGCGGAGTGATATGGCTAATTCTAGGATCACTGAAGAAGTGAAGAGGAGTATAGTAAAACAGTACTTAGATGTAAGTAAAGTTGCTTTGCAGAAAGTCCGAAATCCTTTTACACAGTATAAACTTGAAAGTACACTTCAAAATGTTAAGTTCTTGGTTATCTGATATGATGTGTGGATCTTCCTTTCAGGATGTTTAGCAGGACTGTATTTCAAAGTTTTCTAATAAGTTTAAACTCAATGATAATTGATTTCAACTAAAGGATATTCATCTTTATGGAGTATTTTCTAATTTCTGCTATCCATGTTGTATACCTGTCCCATCTGAGTTGTTCACTTTATTCCTGACTGTTTCCATCATGGAAACAGAGACTGCATGTGGTTTATTAACTGCCCCTCACTCCCCACCAATAACAGTTCGAGAAAACTTGCCATTTGGAAAGCACAGGAAGAAAGCTTTTATGTAGCTACAAAAAAAAAAATCAGAAAGTTACGTTTGTAGAACACAACATAAGCTCTTCAAGTTGTCTGCTTTTTGTTTTACCCTGTTTCTTTATGTTGCTATTTGTTTCTAACATAATGTGACGTGATATAAGGGTCCATTTTTAAAGTTACAAAGTGAACTGTTCTTTTTTTTTTCATAGTTCAAGCTCCTTATGGAACATTTGGATCCTGATGAAGAGGAAGAAGATGGAGAGGTGTCAGCTAGCACAAATGCTCGGAACAAAGCAATTACCTCTCTGCTTGGAGGAGGCAGTCCTAAAAACAATTCAGCTGAGACAGAGGAC